>JAVMSB010000102.1:0-94070 GCA_031761475.1 Penicillium pancosmium | reverse complement strand
CCCCCCGCCCCCAAGCCGATTCCCACACTTCGATATCCTGACCTCTATATCCTCACCGGGTCTACAACTTTCCCTCTTCCTACTGAAAGTAGTCTCGGCCCTCCACCCTTGTTCACCGCTAGCGGTGAATGCATGGGTTCTATACCCGCTCGTCCTTCTGGCAGCCGCTACTCTTGGCATACATGACGTCCGGCTACAAATATCCGCATTGGTAGCGCATATTCTTGTCGTCGGTATTGGGATGCGGTTTGGCGTTCTTTGCGCGTGGCGGGCCGATTCGAATGGTCACGGTGATACCTCGCATTGGTCTTCACTCTGATGGGAGGAATGAGTAGTACTCCATTTATTTTTATACTCATGTTTTGAATAACCGTCCATGAGAACGCAGTAACGATCGCGAAATATGAGTTTGGATCCTGGCGTAATAGGTAGCAAGGTATATTATCAATTAAATATTATTTTTTCGGAATTAAAATTAGTTTCGCGACATAGTACGAAGCACTAATAGTCATCTACAAAAGCAATATCTAGAAGGGTGTCGGGACGTTAAAATAACCGCGTATCAACAGACTCGGAATCCCCGCCGGCCCCGCGTCCCTACAAAAAACGCCCGTAGGTATCCATGCGGACACCATACACACAAATCTGCAGTTCGACAGGGCTTTAGATAGCGAGGGCTCTGAAGGATACCCGGACAGAGAATTGTTCCAGATTTTGATCTTGGAATTCGTGATGTGATAGTACCATTGAAAGAGGTAAGACCACTCGTCGTGGCAAAGGCCACGATGGACGAGATTCCTGTTAGCGCGGAGAAGAGGAAGGGAGAAATGGAGGGAGGGAAAGATGGGAGAAGGAGATATAGTCGAGATGGAAGGGGGAGTGATGTTTGTCAAATCTACGCGCAAACGGAGAAACAAACAAAGAATGTCGTATAATATATCGGTTTATATTGGGTATAATTTGTTGAATGCACATGGGCCGAAGTCAAGAAATCAGGGCCAGGGCGAAGATCAAAGCCAACGGGTTACTACTTCATGCGAGCAGCCCTGAACTTACTGATACGCCTAGGTTCAATTTCACCCTCACGGATCTCGTATTCCGTGTCTTGTTCTTCGTCCATAAAGCCGCCTTGCTGCTGGATCTTGCGGTTGCGGGCTTTGAAGAACTCGGTGGCGATTTGACCGCGGTGCATTTCCTCATCCAGCTCGTCCATTTCAGGAGCAGCGGCAGTACCGGAAATTACATCGCGCTCGACTAGTTTGTCGGCCAGGGTTTTGCCTTCAGGGGGCTGGGGACCGGACGGGGTTTCGGTGATGTCCGTAATTGGGGCGGAAAATGGCTTCGGTTCCTTTGGTGTGGCTGGGAACAAAGCTGGAGGGGTGCTTGCCGGAACGGCGTTGGTTTGTTTGCGAGCGAACACAGGTTCTGATGGCTGAGAAGGTTTCAGTGATGATTCAGCCGGAGTGGAGTCCAGTCCATTAGATGCTGGCGCGGCTGCCCGTGCAGTCTTGAATCGCGAGACCTTCTTGGGGGCATTGTTCGTGGACGGTTGAACGTCCGGGGTGCGATTTGTTCGTTCCACGATGGCATCCGACAGTACAGTGACATCAGGCTGCTTTGTGGGGAGTGTCCTCTTCTCAGCGACGGCGGGCGTGGGATCAGCGGCTGGTGCAATGTCAAGATCTTCGGCAAAAGCGACCCGCTTCTTGGCCTTCTTGCCCTTGTCGGAGGACTCCACCGCATTGGACTGAAGGTCTTGCGCAGATGGAGGGTTCTCGATATCCTGACGCATTTCCTCTGGTAGAGAGTCGGTGTTTTTGCCAACGTTGTACATTCCACGAGCATTAAGTTTGGCTTCCAACTCCCGCATCTGCTGGTGATATTCGTCAGACAGCACAGTGTGCGAGCGACCGTATTCATCTTCATTTTCTTCTTCGCCTGAGTCGAAGTCGTAGTCTTCGTCATCGTCGAGTGAGAACTCGCTTCCCTCTTCGTCCAGTTCCAGCTCCGCGACAATGGCGCCTACCTCGTCGATCCCATATTGAAGCATTTCTCGGCGTAGCCTCGCTTCTTCGGGGGATTCGTCGATATCGGTGACGGGGGGTTGTTGACGGTCTTCGGGTGTCACGAGGGAGACAGGTCGTTCCAGATCGGGATCGTCCTCTGGTACAACGTCGTTCGCCTCTGGGGCATGTACAGGGCAGTCCGGCGAGTGGCTGTGGCTTTCGTGGGCCGGAGAGGCCTCTGTCGGAGTTTCTTCTGCCTTATGATCTGCTGCGGCGCTTGCAGTTGCGGGGTCTGGGTTCTCGGTAGATTTCTCAGTCTCTGGAATGTTCTGAACGCCAACTTGCTTCAACACATCAAGCAGCTGGGGCGCCTGATCACCGGGGGTGTTGATTGTGCTTGAGATGACCTCCCCATCTTCATCCAGCTCCTCCATGATCTCCCGCATGGGAAAGTCGTTGCCACCTTCGATGGGTATTTGGTCCTGTTCATCCAGCGCGTGCAACTCATTCTCAGCAGCCTGCAGTCTTTTCTCCACGGTAGCCACGTTCTGCTTCACGTAGTCGATTCGGCGACCAAGGAGATCCACGACCTGACCGCGCGATCTAGACACGCCCTGGGAGCCAAGAATCTTCTGCATTTCCTCCTCGTCCACCAGTGTGCCTCCAAACTCGCGTCCCACCTCCAAGAAATCCTCGGTCGAAGCACCGTTGTCGAGAGCTCCAATCTCCTCGCGAATTCCATCATATTCGGCTTCCCAGGTTCTCCAGTGGTATAGTGACTGTTGGAGCTGTAGGATGTTGTCTTCGAGAGTGAGGCGGCGCTGCTCGAGCGCGCCGAGGTCGGGGTTGGGGATGCCCATGATGGGGATGGAAAGAGAATGGGCTCGTATATCAATGGAATATAACTATACAGGAGTTTCCGATAGGGCGTAAAGGTGAGGAGGAGGGAGATGAAAAAGAGAGAAGAGTGCAGAAGAGAGCAGAAGGAAGAGAAAAAAGAGTGGGAGCCGCCGGAAAAAAAGCGGGGCCGAGATGAGTCTTATCTTATCGCCTCCATCAACTTCCATAGCTTGCCTTAAGGTTGACTACTCCCTCCGCTCTTCCCCGTCACCACACCACTTCACACCACACCTCCACCCTCATCATGGCATCCAAAGGGATCGACCGCCGGGATGAAGACGGTATGTCCATTCATGAGCTCTTGCCCATTCTTATTCCCCAAGCTAACAAGAATAGAGGTCTGCCCCGTCTGCAAGTCCTCACGGTATCTCAATCCGAACATGCGCTTCCTCATCAACCCGGAATGCTACCACAAAATGTGCGAATCCTGTGTCGACCGCATCTTTTCTTCCGGTCCATCAAACTGCCCCGTCGCCGGCTGCCGCAAGACCCTACGCAAAAACCGTTTCCGCGCGCAGACCTTTGAAGACATCGGAGTGGAGAGAGAGGTAGACATTCGACGACGGGTTATGCAAATGTACGCCAACACTCCCTTCCTTCATTTTATGTCAATATAATCCTGCAGTCCCATCTAACAAGCCCCTTTTCACTTTACAGTCTCAACCGCCGCGAGGAAGAATTCGACACAAAACGCAACTACGACGATTTCCTCGAACAGCGCGAAGAAATAATAGCAAACCTCGTCTCCCGCACCAACGAAGCGAAAACAAATGCCCAACTAGCAAAATATGCCACAGAAAATGAACAATCCATCCGCGCCAACCTCGCTCTCGAAGAACAAGAAGCAACCTCCTTCCAAGCCCGCATGACCCTAGAACAAGAAGAAGCCCAACGCCGCCGCCAAATCGCGCGCCAGGAATACGAGAACGAGCGCCGTGAGCTCCAGGCTGGACGAGAGGACATGCTGTCCCGACTTGCGTCCGGAACTACCGCAGACGCAAATGCCATCGCGAGGGAAAGCAGCAAAGTGCATCTTAAGAAATCGTCTGCGCGGCGCAGTGAGGAGGAGCGCATTCGTCTTAAGCAAGCTGCGCTGCGAGGAAGTGAGACGAAGCGCGGCACGCCGCTGTCTAACTCTGAGATTGCGGGCGCTGCGGATTCGGGCTTGATTAAGGGTTTGAAGAAGATTAAGACGCCTGAGCCGGAGAAACCGTACGATCCGTTTATGGGGCTGCTTCCTGAGACGAGGGATTATTTCACTTTACAGGAGTCGTATCCTTCTGCGTTCTTGGAGCGACAGCGCCAGAATGTGCAGGGTTCAGCTGGTGGATATGATCTGCGTGAGTATTACTCGCGCACTATGCTTGAGGCTTTTGCGGGGTTGGGTGTCTTTGTTGAAGAGGAAGTGTCGAAACGTGAAGCCGAGAAGAGTTCTAAGCCAACGGCCACTGAAGGGGCTGCGATTGCTGCCGCCAGTGAATAATACTTGTTAGATTCCATCCATCATATATAGCATAGCAGCGGCGTCCTTTTCATCTGGAGCAATATTATTTATTTACTACTAGTTAACTATGACTACTCAATGAATTGAAATGAAGGAGTCTGTTTGCATTCACTGGAATCAATTTTATTACACACTATAGGTCACGCTTCAATGAGCCGAACGCTAGACAAGACTTGAGGTTGAAAAAGCAGAATGCATTGAATATCCACGCCAAAACCACGAGTTACAAGGGTTATCGAAAATTCAATTTAGTGTCGCACTATGCCCGACCAGTCAGCTCGGCAGTGCTCTCAATACCTTCCCAAGGAAGCTCAGATTCTCCTTCCACATCCAAATCCACCGATTTGGTCACATCAATACCAATCGACTCAAGAGTCTGTTCCATCTCTTGCTCTGTAATATGGTTGCCAGTCTTGTGGTCTTCCAAGACATCGTAGAGGGCGTATATTTGGTCGGATTTCTGATCAATTTCTCTCATCAAGGTCTCCACCTTCTCCATTAGCGACTTGCGCTGGCGCTTGGCCATAGATGCGTCTAGCTTGTTGTATGCGCTCTGGTATCCGGCCAGTTGCATCTTGAGATGGGAGAGCTCGTCTTCTAGAGCCTTCAGTACATTGGCGAGGGCAACGGCTGGTGGCTGGGATGGCCGAATAGTTGGTTCGGGGTTATGCACAGATGGTTCGGGCATGCGCTCAGACGCCGGAACGGGCTGGGGAACATTGATGGGTTCATGATTACATTGGCCATCGTTGGGGAGAACATTTTTACAAACTGTGCAGTTCTTGCCGTTGTGCTGGGCGATGTCGTCAAGGGCTCGTTGGGCCGACTCGGGGAGGCGGGATGGGCTGCTGGCAGCAAAGTCTGCATGGCTCATTGTGATGTCGGGAAGAATAAAGGCAGATGTCATGTCTTCCTTTGGCGCACGCTTCTTGCGCGATGCGACGGAAGCAACAGAATGGTCGGAGTGGCGGCGATGGCGTTCGGTGGTAGGAATGACCAGGCTATCATCACCTTCAGTTGTCGCTACTGGTCGGGAAGTGATATCGCCAGTCGCTGACGCAGGTCGAGGGATGGCGGGCTTGGGTTCGCGAAGGGAAGATTTGCGGGGAAGAGATGTCTTAAGGATACTCTGGCGAGTCGAGTTGGCTGTTTCATTTGCTGTCAAGTCCTTCGGGATACTTGAACGACGCTGCTTGCGCTGCAATCTCTCTTCCTCGAGTGTTCTCCGGAGTCGAGAGATCTCATTCTCCTGTAAAGTAAATGTCAGCGGATATTATGTCGATTGGAATGGACTTCAACTCACGTCAATGACACTCAGCAAGGTCAGCTCATCAACGTCGGATGGCGCCCTGCTCTGTTCGGTTGCCTCAACCGGTTCGCTCACGTCTTCCAAAACCACTCGCTTGACACGTTGCTTGCTGCTGTTGGGCTGTTTCCTGGAGCTCTTGGACTCGGACACACGAGGAGCCTCGGATCGATACTTCTTAGATCCGGATGTGCGCTTGGGGGTGGGGACGTTGATGGAAAAGAGCTCCTCCTCAGCCCGTTCCCTCTCTAGACGGTGAATCTCCTTGTCGACTTGGGTCGAGATCTTCGCACGAGAGTCATCCTGACGCCTGCTCTTGGGGTTAGATCGTGCACTGCGGGACGTCAAATCGCGAGTGCTGCGACTCATATCACCACTGCGCTCTGTGTACACTTGGCTATCGTCAACCTCAGATGTGCTCTCGAGGGCTTCCGAGTCCCCGGTGTCCTGCTCCCGAGTCTTGCGGGAGGAAAATCGAGACAGTTGAGACTTGAGGTCTATGTTCTCTTGTCGCAGGCCTTCGTTCTCAACTTTGAGTTCGCGAGTCTCGAGGTAGGCAACACCGAGCTGTGAGATGGCCGATTCGCGCTCTTGGTTCATACGCTTGACCGCGGCCTCCTGCACTTGCGCCTTTCGATCGGCGATGTCAAGCTGATTTTGTAACGCCACATTGGCTGCCTCGAGCTCTGAAAATGGTTAGTGAGATGGTAAATATTGTAACAAGTTCCTTTGGTGAACGTACTCTGGTTCTCATTGGCAGATCGCTTCGAGCCCTTCTTATAATCGCCTTCATCGGCCTCGTATCTGTCCGAGTGTCGAGACCGGCCCGCCTTGAGAGCGGCATTTTCGACACGGTAGTTCTCCAGTCGCTTCTCCGCATCGGACTTGAACATGGATAGCTCAGCAACCTTATCCTGCAACAGTCGCAGGTTCACGAACAATGCCTTCTCGTCGTCCGGGATGGGGACAGCGTCAAGAGGCAAGTGTTGACGCGTGAAAGAGACATCAGTCTGGTCATGGGGAGGAGACACGAATCGGGTAGAGCGGAGTTTTGATTGACGAGGGAAGACAGGTGTTCCGTCTTCATAGACACCAGATACAAGTTCGGAGATGTTGGGAAGGTCGGGAAGGAGGAAAGAGTTGCGAGTCATGGTGTCGCCCATGGTGTTGTTCTGATTCTGCTGAGCTTGTGCCGAGCTGGTCTTGCGGGGAGTTCCTGCGTTACTGTGGCCGCTTGATTTGCGCAATTCCTTTGCGTAAGCTTCGCGCGACGCACGCTCCACAGCTTCAGCAATCTCGTGGGAGTGATTAGGGTTGGCAAAACGCGTCGATCGCGAATTGGTCGGCGCTTGAACGGGTCGCTCATCGCCCAGGAAGGAACCATCGTATGATTCTCGCACTTTGGCGTGCATATCTGACAGGGAACGGCGCTGGTCGCGTTGTTGGGATTTGGAAACTTGAGGACTCATCGCTTCCTTCTGGTTCTGAGCTTGTGTTGCCCGGCGCAATTGGGCGTCTTTGCGTAGATTTTCGCTGACGGCACGTCGCGTATTACTGCGGACAGGCTGTTTTTGAGGAGTTGGGTACTCAACACGGACGGCGGGTGAGGAAGATCGAACGCTGTTTTCGAAGCTCATGATGGAGTCGCGCGAGTCGTCTACGCGACGAGGCTTGCCAGCGGCGCGGCCAAGTTCCATGGACAAGCTGTGATCGGAGAATTCGTCCTCGGCTTGAACTTCGTCTTCGTCCGAAGGCGATAATTGAGAGAAATCGGGGAAGGCGCGGTCGATGGTGGAGGTGTTGATGGCGAAGTCGGGCTCGTCGTCTAGGTGGAATTCGCGTGTCGATGCCAGAGCTTCATGCTCGGGGTCAAAATCCGACATAGTAAGACTCAAGTCCCGCATGATCGAGAACTTGAACTTGGAAGTGAGGGTGAGGGTGAATGGGGGGGGGGAGGGGAGGATCGGATGGAGAAACAACAACACTCCAGGCTTGAAGTGGCTGGGAGGTTTGTTTTGGCGCGGGAATGTTTGGGAGCGCGCGGACCAATCACAACCTACCCTCAGCCCCACTTCCATACAACAGCATCCGGAGTATACAGAAAGTAGAGCAATACTCACATGGGCTGAGAATAATATAATTTGGATAGTTAGTAGTATCTTCAGAGGTATTTCCATTGCTGGGACAGGAATTCTATGAAATAAGTAGTTTTTTACATCTTACAACTTCAGCAATCTCTGATATATATTTCAACTAGCAGTACCTGGTACATCCTGCATATAACCTACATCCCCTATCATCTCGTTTAACTTGAACACTATCGGAACCTAACTTGAAAGCGAAAACAAAATTGAACGTATAGCACGTAATACTAGTATTCGTAGTATTCGTAGTAATATATGGACCTAAAATTATCCATTAATTGACAAAAATTGAAAACAGCGATTTTGACGGCATTCCGGCAAATGATACGCCACTCCTGAGGTCGACATCGAGGCTTGGAAGTAAGACCAGATGATACTTCAGATCCACATATAGTACCAGGTGCCCAGGTTGAAAGTAGAAAGAATGAATTGAAATCCACTCTCAGACAGAATGAAATTGCGGACCCCGCGTGCTTTGTTTAACAGACCAAGACGTAGACATTGCCGTTGTTGGGTTCTTGCATGCCTTTGTGACTATCCGTGAACGTCTCGGCTGGATACGAATCCCCTATGTGGTCAATGGTACCGGAATCGTCATTGTTTTGAACAGAGACATTTCTCTAAAGCCTTGCATAAGTCATCTCGAGTAATCGGAAATATAACATAGCCCAATTCTATTACTCGCAAGAAATCATATCAATTTCCATATTCATCGTCCTAAACTGCTTTGATTGCGTCGTCCTCTAGCGAATTCCGCATTATTACACCTAGCTTTTATAGATACAGACCGAATCAAACACCATGGTGCATTTCTCAACGGTTATCTCTCTTTTATCTCTGCTTTTCTTGATATTCGAACCCGAAGGTACGCGTCTCCTAACTATTTCAACCAGAAAGTGAACTTTTATACGGTGTTTCATAGAAGCTAACATTAAATAACCGCAGTACCATCAGTAATTGGTGGTACGTGTCTGCTGATTATAGATAAGACAGTGGAATTTCAAACTTAAACAATAGAAGCTAACGTATAGCAATGGCAGAGCTACTGCTCATAGCAGTGATCACGATGTTGATGTGGCTTGGGATTCATCTGGAAAGAACTTGGATGCAGACTAGGCATGCTCAAGATTCCCACGAAGACTACCACGAAGACTCCCCGGCAGATTCCCCGGCAGATTCCCCGGCAGACTCCCCCATATACTCTCACGAAGATTACCACGAAGACTCCCACTATGATTTCAACTATGATTCTCGCGGATATTTGCGCGAAGACATACCACCGGGCGGACTTGGCTGGGAAGTGCCTGAAAGCGAGGATGTTTTTCTTTATTGCCTTCGCCGGGTCGCTAACCGGACCGCTGAGCAAATGAGAAGACAAGCTCAAGCTGCTGCGTATGCAGATGGGTTTATACCAGAATAGAACATTCCTTGTTTTCAATTTTCGAATAAACAATACTTTTACTATTCTATACTATGACAGAAAAATTTAGATCAATCGATTCATCAGTAAAGGATCCCTCGGCGTGATGTAGGTGGTAAATTATCAGCTTTTCTAGTGCCGTCGACTATTTTTGAAGATTTAAATCACCAGTTGCGTAAATGAAAAACTCTGTAGAGTTTATTTAACCAATACCAGAAGACGTTGGTCCAATGTAGTATAGTTGAGATGGACCAGCAATACAATCCACTGCTGCGAAGCATCTTCATTGTCGTGGCTAAAGTTGCATCCATGCTGATTCGAGCATGAGAGCACTGAGCAGGCCCCACAAAAGAAGGTAAACCAGTATTGTCAATAAAAAAGCAGAAATTTGAGTGTCGAAATAAAGATCTTTGTTTTGAACCCTTTTTATTGAAACAGACTGCTTTCTTATTGTTCATTTTGTAAACTCTTTGTACCTAAATGCCTTTTATTTGGCGAGTAAGAACTTCCAAGTAGACAAAGGCTATTGTTACAATCAAATACTAGCAGAAAGAACAAATCTCGAGGTCTATAAAAACATAAAAGTTTCTCAAGATTCATGTTATTAAACCACTCATCAGCTAAAGCAGGGGCTCAGTGCATATCGCAGCTCTTTTGCATGACGACTTGCATACAGTTTCACAATCTCGAGAGGTATTCATTTCAAGTTTTCATCATGGGCCAGTCCATATCACAGATCTTTGGGGGCGTAGACCCCTGGTACGTACCATCGGAGAAGTTGGAGGAGCTGGAGAGTTGGTTCAGAGAATCATATGATGAGCGAACTCAGAGACTGGTTGTGCGTATTAGCCAGATCAGGTGGAGGGCAATGCCAGCTAGTCCTACTATGGCTATTGTGCCAACTGAGTTTCGCATGGCATTTGAAAGCTCACTGGACACTGCTCTTGACGAGTGCCAGGGCGATGAGTGGAAAACCGAATGGTGGATATATCGTATCTGGAACCTGCTTGAGTGGGCCGTTGAGGACTCGGATTACAAAAACGTGTCGGCATCCACCTTGGAGCATTTTCAGAAACTGGTTGATATGAGAGTCGAGGAAAGAAGCACAGAGCCCCAAATAGTGCTTCGGCTATATGTTGATAGACTGAGAGCTATGTTCTATGTTCCCGATTTCGGACTTTCTGAATGGTTCATGTATTCATTTGCAAGCTGGCTTCGTTGCCAAAACTTGCCACCAATGCCAGCATATCTAGAATACATGGACCCTCCGTTCGAGTGGGCTCCAATCGAGAATCCGGAAAATGCAATCGAGCGTTCAATTGCTAACCTGACTCGTAGGCCTATTGAAAGTCTCCTCGAACCTGATGAGGTAGGAGAGTGTGGTATTTGCCGAGAAGAAGTAGAAGCTGGAACGGAAGTTACTGTTCTAGAGCCATTCTGTTCTCATTGGTTTCATACTGGATGCATTCACTACGTGTTGAGAATGAACGCGGGAGGAAAGCATTGCCCGGCTTGCCGTGCTCACATTGTCCTTGAGGAGCAGTAAGTCATTGTCTGTTTTCATCCCTCATATAAGTTTGACCATTACCTTTTCTCAGTCACCGAGTTTATTCCGCTCAATTGAGTAGTAGTATAATGAAATCATATTCGAATTTTTCATCTAGCTTCATTTACTTCCACAACGCCGTAGATACCGTAGAAACATTCTCTATAATATCGAATATTCAATCAAAACACATGCTTAGACTTTAGCTCGTATTATGACTCATTTCGGAGTTGGATGCCCTCACACAATATGTACTTTACCTTTGCCAAGCCAAGTTCGTATTCGGTTAGCGAGTGCTTTGTTAAGTTGAATCTATCTCCTCTCCGCTTTCTTATTCTCACATCAACTCTAGATTACCCGCGTCTAGGACCAGAGCATGGCAAGTAAAGTGCCCGGAAGTTCTCCGCTACTACCCTGGGAGGCCTTGGCAGCCTCCTGGGATGAAGGGATGGGTGACGAAGGCAATCAATACTTTTCCGTCCTGGAACTTCCAGTTCTCAAGAGGTTGGTGAATATTCGCCCCGAATCCCGGGCTTTGGATCTTGCGACAGGAAATGGACTCGTCGCTCGGTGGCTAGCTCAAGAAGGGGCCTCTGTGCTTGCAACAGATGGATCAGAGGCAATGCTAGAACGAGCGCGCGCCCGTACCGCCCTTTGGTATGAGCGGGGCCAGCTTCCAGAAGGCAAGATCGCCTTTAATATCTTAGATGTGACAGATAACGAGGCATGGAAGAAGGTGATTTCCAGTCACCCTGATATGGTAACTTTGAATCGATTCTATCTCGGTATCCTTTTACCCGTGTCATTAGTTAACTAACTCAAAGGCCAGAACAAAGGATTCGACGTGATAACCATGAACATGGCTCTCATGGATATTCCGGATCTTGAACCTCTTGCTGCAGGGTTGCCAAAGATTCTACGAAAGAACGGGTGGTTAGTCTAACCCCTGGAAACGAGTATCTGATCTTCTGGATCGCTCAAACATTCACTATTTCAGCTTCGTGGCCACGTTACTACATCCTATCTTCTTTACGTCAGGTGCCGACCGGCAATTGACGGTTCATGAGAATCCTCGGACCGGCGAACGAGAATTTGATCTAGCAATTGTTATGAGAAAATACCTCGATGTCCCCCCGGCGAGACAACTGCCCTTTACCGAGAATACAGAGTCACCGCCTCCAGTATGAAGAACAAATATCCATTGGAGACCATATTTAGTATTAACTTTCATCTAGTTTAGCTTTCATCGACCTTTACAGGAGCTATTTGCACCGTTCTTCAAAAATGGATTGGTACTTGATGCCCTAGAAGAGACGAATTTTGGCGGGGCCTTTCAAGACTCGGGTAGACCGCATGCCGCAAGAAACTTTACCCAATTTCCAAAAATACTTGCGTTCAGGATGAGACAAGGAAATCTGAATGAATGATTGTGTTGGTCCCGTTGATCCTGCACAAAGAAGCCAAAATATTATTAGTGGACAATCCATCTTTGGAAGTGATACAAAGACCATTGTCATAAGGAGCCTGAAAGAGAGATCGAGGGATAAGAATGAGATTCAGCGATGCTAGATGATTGCGTTGAACAGACCTTAGTATTCTTAGATCTGAGGTATGGGTAATCCTACTCAGAGAATATGACATCTCCACTGTATATAAAGAGCTGGGATCCCAAGTAACACGGGCCGAGGAATACTTCTGATAATCTGCCACCATGACTCGGAGTTGGGCCTCTGTTACTCTCGGCAAGATCTTTGGTGAGGATCCCACTTTCGGAGAACGGGTTTGCATGCGAATCCTGACTTATATTGAGATTTTCATTGAGTTTATCACGGAGGTGAAGGTGCTTTTCCGCCTTGAGCTGAATAACTATCAATATCAAGTTCCTTGGGTGACCAACAAGACCATAGTCATCATAGCAATTTTTGTTGTACCCGTCTGCGTTCAGGTTTTCGTGATGCCGCGCGTCCATCGAGCAAGTGAAGCTCTTTTGGATTTCATCTTCGAAAGAAACTTAGGATTATACAGCACCGAGGAGATGACCATAGAGGACTTTGCGGAAATTGTCAGAGTGGTGGTATTGATGGATCGCCTGAGGCGTAGAATGAAAAACTTCAAGAGCAGATTAATGCACAGAAAAGTTGAAGAAGTGGCAAGAATCGATGATGAGTATCAATGCTCGATTTGCTACGAGGCAGCTGAGCCCGGAACCATCGTCACATATCTACATCCTTTTTGCTCACACTGGTTCGATACCAAGTGTCTCATAATGTGACTACGATGATCACAACCTCTAGAATCAGAAGAGCCCTTATCGCCAAAGGATGGACGAAAAATATAGCCCGGCAGTATGCAAAGGAGTGTAACACTGACTTACGAGAACTTTATCTCTATAATTCATCAGATTCTTAGTCGTACTATCTAGTTTATATGGATAAATCAGGATATGACAAGCGGGCTGGGTTCAGGCGTATAGGCTGGTCACTGTCTGGCATGGCCCCTTTGTAGGTATTATAGTTCTATCGTGACCAGCGATATCAGATATTACCTGCGTATACCCAGGATAGGATTGTCCTCTTACGTATATTTCGCAGTACAACCGATGGTACTGTATTTGAAGACTTTTTAGCTCAGCTTCTTTAACACTATGGACGAGAGCCAGAACCTAAATCTGTTATAGTCATGGATAATGCGTCATTCTATCATTCAGAACGGATTTCGCAGATATACGCAGACGCGGGGTGAAATTAGTATATCTGCCTCCTTACTCACCGGATTTGAATCCGATCGAGGAGTTTTTTACTAAGCTGAAAAGCTTTATCAAACGATACTGGTGTTACTATAAAGTGGATCCAGGTCAGGGATTTGATTTATTACTCGTATAGTGTATTGACAAGGTTGGTGCAAAGACAGAGAGTGCTAGAGGTCATTTTCGGCACTCGGGCTTGAAAATAGAAGTTTGCGAAACTTTGAACGCAATTTTGGTGGTCACGGGAGAAACTGTTTATCCCCCACCACCGCCACGGCTACCACCATTGCCCCACTGCTTCCTCCACCCGGCGTCGTGCGAACGTTCAGGATAACAATCAAAAACCTTTTGAGGTTAGCTTAGCTTCATCTACGTACTTCTCGCGACTCAAACCCTCAGTATCGCAGCAAAGGGTTTGACAGCTACAGTACTTCCCGAAATTGGTGCGACCACCTGCACTCTTCGATTGGTTCTCAAACCCCAATACCAAGACTGGTTAGTCTATATTAGGAATAGACTTGTAATATCAATATTCCTGTATCGCATTATTACTGTGGTTTACTTTAATTAAAATACGACGCTGTGTCTCATGGCTGTATTGCCGATCCTAGGACATTAGAATTTCCAGTAATGCGAACTAGTCAAACTACAGAGCCTGAGAGGGCCTCGAGGATCTGGCTAGGTATCACTTTCCTTTGCCACTCTGGTGACAGTAAAGGAATGTTAAAGGAGATCAAAAAGTGAGAGGATCTAAAGAATCGATACAATAGGGGTGCAAATACAACATCATTGTCATTGGAACTTGTAATTAACGTAGATAGCTTGATAGACGATTCGTGCGCACTGGTACTGTAGGCAATTACAACTCCAACTCCTACTGTACGTGCAGACCATCCTCCACAAACTGCTTAGCCCCTTCCGTAGGAGCCTTCCAGGCAACGCGGTCCTTGGTAAACTGCTCCATCGTGGGTCTCAGTTTAGTCTCATGCAAAGAGAAATCATCCACACTGCCAACACGCAGAATACTCATGCCCGGGAAAGCCGCACCAACGCGGTACATGAGGGAGCCACACGTGGAACAGAAGTAGTTTGTCATGGTGTTGTCCTTGCCGGGAGTTTTGAAGAACACAGTGCGCGATTGGCTGTATGTCTTCAAGTTGTCGCGGCCACGCAGATGTTTCAGGTGCGTGTCATAGACCGTGAAGTTGGTCGCGTGCACAGACGCAGTGAGCTTGTGGCAGTCAGAGCAGTTACAGATGAAGGAGCCAACGTAGCCGGGTCCATGGGTCGGCTGGAAATTTGGAGCCGCTGTTAGAGTAGCGCAAAAGCAAGAGCAGGATTAGAATCGAGACTTACGAATGAGAGTTGCACCGCACCACAAAAGCATGTAGCCGTTGCTTCATCCTCGGTAGACCAGCCATCATCAGCGCCTCCAGCGAGAGGGAAATACGGCTTTGACTTATCAATGGTGGAAGATACCATGGTTTCGTACTTCTGTGGTTTCGTGAGGATAGTATCAAAGACAATAAGCTTTTCGAATACGCAGAGGATGAAGAGCTTGCAGCTACAAAGCAGGCTTTATATACTTGTAAGGAAAGTCATTTTTTCCGTCGTATTATGCGTCATTTCCAGCCACTTTTTGATTGAATTCCCGCGCTTGCCGACCAAACGTGCTCGGTAATCGAAGGCTTAGAAATTCAACACTTGAGATGTAGCTCGTCAGATTCTTCAGTTCCAGTCTGGATTATCTGCAGCCTGTACAATATCCCTAAGCTAAGTTCTGAGAAGCACATCCAGTCCACATATTTGTAAGCAACAATATGACAATTTGCGATTCCTTCGGGGAATTTAACGGCTCGCACGACCACCTTAACTGACCTATTCGGGACAATTAATAAGCCTCTAATTGCGTAACTACAGTTTGCAAAGATCTCCGACTATTGAGGGCCCATGGATGGGCATTTGCAATATAGACCTTGCGATCGAGATAACGCCGCACGGACACGAGCCCTAGAGGGTTGATCGTGACGTAACGTAATTCCCGCATGACCGGGCCACCCGGTTGACCGGGCCACCTACCACCATTAGAAATATTCAAAATCGATTTTCTCAACCAGCACCTATTAATACAACTAAATATAGCGATTTTTACATGTATTGATCCTGTGGCCAATCTCATTATACCCACTACACCTAGGCGGAGCCCTCTTGGCTGGTTGATCTGCCTGAATAGGCAATTCACCCTGTATAGGAACCTACTATAGGTGCTTCTGCTAGCAAATCTAGCTGTGTAATCTGCTGTAGGCCCTCTTCAAAAGTCAGACCCTCTTTGCAGGGTATCTGTCTAGTCGACCGATTATGCTTCTTGACCACCTTCTTATTCGCTATCCGTAGATTTGTGTTTTCTTGCGCTAGTTGTGCAGTGTTATGTAGCGCTATACAGTGGCCCTTGATGATCTGATCTAGTATAGTTTTTGATAGGCTTAGAGAGCTATTTGACCGTTGATTCAGCAGATCCTTGAGTATTGTAGCTTGCTTGAGTAGCTGAATAACCGTTTTGGGTGTTTCTGGTGCGAATTGGCTAGATCTGCTGTTTAGCCGGCTGTTTTGTAGTGACAGAGTGTGTAGAGAGATATTAAGCTTCAAAAGTAATCTTTACCTGGCTGGTAGAAGATCTCTAGCTGTATACATTGATAGTTATCCAAAAAATCAAACTTATCGATATAGTTGTATTCTCTATACGCAAGGTTACTTATAAAGTGACTATATGCGTACTTTAGTACCGCAAAGTACCCAATATTAAGTAGTTGTAGTAAATGTAAAGAATACAAGGATATACAGAGAGGAATAATATCGTTCTCTACACAAATTTGGTCAAACTAGGGTATAAGATAGCTTCTATAGCCATTAAGAATTAATAGTTGAAACTAGCCTTGTATATACAAATTCCTTGATAGGATAAATAGCTTTTGTAACCAACGTAGGCCTATCTTATTGGTAGTGTAGCTATTTTTTAAGATCTTAAACTGCTAATCTTTTGGTAAGTTATCAAACTAACCTACAATAGCAACCTTCTCCTTCAAGATCACACATAGCGGTAGTAAATAGCTATCTGCGCAGATTACTTCAATAGTAGTAACCCATTAGCAATTTCCTAGCTGTAGAATCAGTCGCTAACCGTAGTATTCTACCTGTGTAACTATCTTCTACGATAAAATAAGACCTGTTACGAATCCATCTAACCAAAGTTGTGGATATCCTCAGATTAGATACCGTTCTCATCAATAACCCGTTATACAGTCGCAAACCACTCTCGTAATAATTTTGGGTCTTTGTTTAATGCGCGCCGGTAGTTATAGTACTTTAAGAAGCGTAAGCGAATCTCCCCATGTCTATTTATAAAGGTTGATGCCCAATTCTTACCAACAGTAGGTAGAGGGTAGCTACCGCGCGCAGCCAGCAGGATATTAGCTATCTCTTGCACAGTAGCCGGTCTAGGCACTGCTCTACGTAAATCCATAGAGAGAATCCATTCAACAAGCGAATCCTCTTCTAATTCAGTCAATTTATAGCGATTCGGACGCATATCGACGCGTGCAATTCGGCCATCGGCGCGCGCTTGTAGTATTGAACGTGGTACCGCGTATAGACTATCCGTAGCGCGAATAGATTTGATACGGCCATTTTGAAGATCATCAAGGGCTAATAAGATCCTGCCTTCTTGACTACCTGAATTCTGTGAAGATTCAGAGCGAATTGGTAGCATGGTAGGGGGTTGAAGTAGGTTGGTAGGTAGAAAGACGCGATTTTGGATAGGGTGGCCCGGTCATGCTGGAATTACGTTAATATTTGCCAGGTGATTTTGGAGAATCATCCGAATCTTGGACTGATCCTTTGCAGAGAGAAGTGCTAAAAAAATGCGTCTATGTCTTGGGGGTAGTCTGTTTTCGGGAGGGGAAAATGACTCACTTGCTTGGGAATCTAACTTCAGAGTGCTCCATTATTACAAATCTCTCCACAGCCACGCTCCAATTCGTAGTGAAATATGAGAATCGCCGACGTGCTTGCTCCTTTTCCACATCCCCTTTCGTTCTTTCTATCCCTTCTCACCCTTTTGCCGTGCATTCATTGCTTAACATTTTTTTGAACATCCATTCTCTAAGCTTCAGTTAATATTGAATCACCGCTCTGCACCATCCTAATCGCCCTCATGGATTGCATTCCAAGTCCGCGTGAGACTACTCCAGAAACCCACCCAACTCAGGGGGTTTACTTCTCGAGCGAAACCATTATTACCATAATTGGTTTCCTTGCTCCCGGATGCACATTATTGGCTATTGATCCTCTGGAGCATGGCAAATCATTCAACAATCGCATTTATTTTCTGAAGATATTTGTTCCTGAAGATCTGGTCTTACACGGCCTGAAGAACGGAGCTGTCAATGATTTGGTTCTAAAACTTAACGGGAAGTTATTTGACCAGACTAAAAGTGAAAACGAGGTGTCGTGCTTGTCTCTTCTTGAGTATTTTGTACCTGAAATTCCGTCACCAAGGGTGCTTGCCTGGTCTGACAGCAAGAGTTTGGTCGTTCACAAGCTGACCGTCGCGGGGACCTTGGCAACAAAGGAATTCGACATTAATTCAGAAGCCGACGGGCAAGTTCAGGGTTGGATATTAATGACTCGGCTTCCCGGGGTTCCTTTGTCGACGTTGAATCTGGATGCAAACAAGCTCAAGGCCGTTGCCGAGCAGTTAGCGGACATGGTATGCCGCTGGAGACAGTCGCTCCCTGCTTGGGGAAGAGCTGGAAACCTAGAATGTGGACTTCCTGACCGGAAGAAACAAGATTCAAATTCATTAGTAGTTGCCGGTTTGCGCATTGCGTCTTCATCAGATATGCCTGGGTTTGGTGTCAAAAGTTCTGAGCCTATCATAAGCCAGCTCCAGTACTACCGAGTGAGGCTTGAGACACGGCTCCAGAAGCTTCAGGAACTTGAAGTTTTCGCTGGAAACAAGCGTTTGATCCCTCTAGTCAGAGACTTTATTGCTATGGAACTACCGAAGCTCGGAGTAAGCAATCAGAAATATCGATTCTTATTCACACACTACGATCTTTCTCCACGCAATGTCTTGATTTCTGCAGATCATACGAAAATCAGTGGTATCATTGACTTTGAGTTTTCTGGGTTTTTCCCTAAACTGGATGAATTTGTCAATGATTCAGTGGCAAATGCAGGCGACTGGCCCGATGCTTCTTACGAAGCGTACTTGAAGAGGCTCGAGGACTACGGAATAAATACTCCAAGGAACGGTATCAAGAATCAACATTGGAGTGAGGCAAAGTTACTTTCCCGATTGGAAGACAACATAGCGCCCTGGTGGCTTGAGAATGTGGCACCAGAGAACAAGAACCAACACTCGGAAGACCTCCAGAAGTCGAAAGAAATAGTTTTGGAAACAATGAAGATATTGGGCACCAGGCTTTGAAGTCTGTCTCCTCGGTCAGAAAGTATATCCCATGGGTGTGGCTAGAGTCCAGCGATATCAGCCATCCGGTATCGGCAGGGTTCTCGGACTTGGCCCGAATCTGTTAGCCAGCATTTTTGTAACAATATTGTTATCGATATCTCACATTCGTTTCCATTGAGAGTCAATCTATTATAATGCCGATTGTAAAGTATGTAGCATGTAGAACTATTTGAAGGCCTAGGAATCTAATCGCCTGAGTATATTCTTCTTCGTAGATGAGGCAAACAAGAAGTTCGACATTATCACGCTTGGAAGCACAATAAGGCGAAGCAACACTTGGCAGCGTTGTTGAGAAACATGACACAAACCCAAGAATCTGATCAAAGGGAAAACCTTCTTTTGTCGAGAAATAGCCGGTTCGTCTATGCAGAAGGGAAAGCTAAAACTCACAATCTGCAATATGTCGCTCCGGAGTTAATTTCAAGAGAGATTTTCTGGGTACATGTACTTGGCTTGACTGGATAAGCATTGAGCTTATCCGATTGTAAGCAATACAAAGCTTTTTGCGCTGTTATTTACGGCGTTACAGTATGCCAAGAAAGGACTCATTAGTATATTCGATTCCACAAGACTCCATAAATCGTTACTATATTATCACGATGACTTATTCTATTGTGACAGCCGCGTACGGCTGTTACAAATAGAATTCTGCCAGAATCAAAAGGTGGTATACAAAACCACGAAAGTATTTCTCTGGGATTTAAATCGCATGAGTGTGGGAGATGCAACCACAATAAGCTCACCCCTCTGTAAGTTTGGCAGAACTGTGATGGTAATTTTCGCATCGTAATTGATGATTCACCGTCATAATCCGTAACTAACTAACTAAACAATTAAGATTTCATGGAACCCATAGAATCGCTTGGTAGGTCTCACGATGACAGAATGCCACTCTTCCGCTTCCTCATACGCAGCCTTCGTCTAGCTGAAAGGGTAAGACTGAGATCGCGGGGAATCAAACATTGTTGGCAGCTTGCTGTCCTTATCCCATGGCTTGTATTGTACTTTGCGACTTTCGTTCCTAACCAGCGTCGTTCAAAACATCGTGCTCCTCTTGCTTCTAAACATTTCGCAATTTTGTACGGTCCCTTGTTTCATGATCTAATCGAATTTGCAGAAGCAAGGTCGATCATGATGTCTTCTGACGAATATGCCTATTTCCTCGCCATTCCTTTGTGTCGCGCCTTTCTTGAAAGCATTTCCTATCTTCGAACAATTGGCATATCACGCAAGCCAAATGGTACAACATATGACACGCTGTTCTCGGAGACGTTGAAAACTGCGAACACGATTCCGGCAATACTTTGTCTTGAAAGGCGGCTACCTAAGGGCAAGCCAGTAACTGAAACAATCATTTTCCTATCTCTCGGATCAGGCAAGAATGGCCATGAGGATACATCACATGGAGGCACAATAGCTGCGATTTTAGATGAAGTTTCCGGGTTCATGGCACGCGTGGGAGACTACCCAGCGGAAATACTCAGTTTCCGATTGTGACCGCGTACTTGCACGTTAGTTACTTGAAACCAATGCACAGACAGCAGGCTGTGCAGGTCAAGGCGAAAGTTGCATTGGTTGAAGGGAGAAAGAGGAAGATTGATCTAAAACTCTGTGATCAGTACGATCAAGTATTACCGTCAGGGGATGCATTGTTCGTACGTGTCAAAGAAGGGCCTTTTTCTATGAGTAAACTCATCCAGCCTGGCTGTTGAAAGGCAATCTGCGCCAAATAACACATGAGTATTTAGCTCTTGCACGCAGACGGGGGAGTTCACTCCGACTGGCCAAAATGCATTTTGGTTTCTCTGGACAAAACAATGAGATTCATGTTGGTGCAGGTGCATACAGTCACTTGGCAGGAGTGTCGAGGTCTAGTTCCGCTTGGTTATTTCATCATCAGAAGAGTAACTAGCATAAAAAGCCATTAGCAAAATGCAAGAGACAAGGTCTTCCACCTAATACAATGCATTATTTAATGAAAAGCGACAAACACAAACAAGCACAATGTTAGAACGTGAAACGAGTATCGCGCAGACACGACGCTCTTGGATACAACAACCATTCACATCCTCTCTATGGAAATATCTGAATGTCGGGAATGGCATTAGGCACTATCTTGTCGTGCACCAACTTCGTATACGCACCGCCGAAGGAAGGCATGAGACCTTTGGCTAGGATTATCCTTATATGCTGACCAAGCTTTTTTGAAGTAAGCCTTCAGCTCAGCCAAAAGCACCTTAAGGGTTTGGAAATCTGGAGAGTGAGGTGGAAGGCCCAGCAACCTGACACCTGAATCAGAGCATAAGTGTTTAAGTTAATCTGAATGGTAGAAGGATGCATTATCCATAATGAGTACGGACTTTGGCTCCGTCCACCTTCCACAATGTTGGAGCTGCTGCTCAAAAACTATCGAACAGCACGGCATCCGTTGAACCTTTAAAATAGGTGACAGAAGATTACCTTCCTGAGTATACGCTGGCAATATCTGATAGCGTTGGCCCCGATGAAATCTGAACACTTGACCATTGTCACACCTAATAGTGACCAACCAGTTCGCCTATGACCTACCCGTTCATGACATCCGGATTCATCAACGAAATCAAGGTGGTATGATTAGAGCTCGAATTGTTTGTGTTGGTGAAATTCTTGTAGTTGAGGAGTCCGCTCTTTGGGTTTCTGCCAGGCTGTCTTCTTGGTCTATCCAACTCGAGAAAGAGCACGTTGGTTGCTGGATGACGATGGTAATATGTTGAACTCGTCCTATAAGAACTCAGCCATCTCTTCGAGATAAAGGCCAGGTAACTTAGCGAAGTGGTCACAAAGGTGTCTAGCATCACAGCAGTGACGATTGGTAGCGGGCCAGGAGGGATTTTGGGAGGATTAGGACTGCCGAACAATCGCATTTTCTGCCGTATGTTAGTGTTATAACTCAGTACACTATGCCAGCTAGGCCATTCGAAATGTAATTAGATGCTTCTTGCTGTTTATCATATCTATAATTATCTTACGCTGCCCAGGGTTCAGGTTTCGCACCATCTTCAAATAATTATGGGGCTGAATAGTTTCTGGAGTGTAGGGGAAGAATGTTAGGACAACGACACCACGGGGGCTGTTAGTTTTGAATCTGTAATAATACATAACATTACATCGCTCGTCAGTTTGGGTTTTACCGTTCTGGGCTGAAACATGATCCAAAATACGGGAGTAACCTTATCTGGCAAAATGGATAATGTGATTAGGGTCTGAAAGAGCATCTGTATGTTCGCAACATAGAAGCCGATGTCGGGCGCTTCTGTAGCAAGTCAATGAAAGAAAAAGTTAATTATGGGGAACCGAAACCCGAAGCACGATTGGAAATGCCTTTATCGGTTCGTGCTTCCTTACAACCTTTGAAATTGAATTTGCTGCCAAATATCCATTGAGATTCGAGCTGAGAGAAGGTTCGGCCTTTCAAGTCCGAACAATAGGTTTCAGATTCATAGAGCTATTGACAAACTTTATACTCAATGAAGCCTGATTGAACGAACCTTGGAAGACAAAGCACCACAGGGGACTTTGTTTCTTGAATCAACCAAAATTTCTTTGTGTGTATACCCGCTGGTCTACGAGCAAAAGTGACTGAGAAGAGGACATAAATGAGCTTCAATCCCAACTACGAATTTGAAGTATCTAGATTACAGCTCAACTTCCCTCATATTGCTCCACACCACCAATACTTGCGCTCAACTGCGTGTTGTCCTATCCACGAGCCATAGCTATATCATCCCTTCAATCACCATGACCGACCACAGGCGAACCTTGCGAGCACTGGGCATCATGACTCCAAGGCTCATTGGTGAGAATGTAGATCAATTGTTTTTCTCACAAAACAAACGAGTCAATAGTCTTGTCAGCTACCAAGAACACGTATTGATTGGCCAGGCCCCCCTTCGCAGCTTCCCCTTAGAAATGCGAGCTCTATGCCTTCAAGTGCTGGGAGGTGCATTGAGCCAGGCCAGAAACAGCAACGTATATCTGGAATACTATGATCGACAGCTTTGGGATCTGGTTGAGATGATGCTTCAGCCAGATCAGAATGGGCGTCGATGCGTGTCCCGTTGTATCCCAGCATACATCCATCAGATAAGACTAAACAGACATTTTAGTCATCCCACATACATTGAGCTCACACAGGTTATCTACAACTGGATCCTTATTTTCCAAAGCGAAGAATCTGCCGTGAGTGAGCATGTCATGTCTTGTATTGAAACGATCTTCGCCCAATTCCTTGCTGATCAGATTAGAACCCGAGAACAGCAAGTTGCTCGCGTTTTGAACGGCGTGAAGGTCGAGGCGGGCTCAGAGTTCTGCGATGATTGCCCTATATGTGTGGAGGAAGTTAAACCCGGTGAATATATCACAACCCTTGCTCCATTCTGTACTCACTGGTTCCACAGTGACTGCATTAAGAAATGGATGCTGAGCAACAACGAAGGGAATAATACATGCCCGATGTGTCGGACGAGACTTGACTTGAGTGGATGAGTGTCCAGTTACTACTAATATTTACTGATATCGCAATATGCAATCGACAATAGAAAAAAATCTCATAGCATTCAATGTTGGATATCTGCAAATGGCTCCATACACTTCACGTAAATCCCATCCCATGTAAGATTGACCACCAGGAAAACGTACGTATGTACATCCTGCAAAGAAACCCTCGAGAAGTCATATTGACTTCTCAAGACCTCAACGATTTGGCAAATCCGCCTATCCACTACGCGAGAACTTGTGCCAAACCTTCTTGAGTCCACCCAAGTGACCTGGCTTCTTAGGAACTGGGGGTGCAGCACTTGGTCTCTTGGGGACTGGAGGTGCAGCACTTGGCCGAGAAACAACATCCTCGGCTACCGCGCTCGTAGAGCCGCCACCCACAGTAACAGTCAACAACTTCGGGTTCGCATCATAGACACTACCTGATTGATCGACACCTCCGTTTGGACTGACATCATCATAGGGGAAGGCATATCCACGGCCATTGATCGTAGTTGCATGGCAGATACGCGCGTAGTGATTGGTGACGGCGTTTTGATAATAGTTGGACACCACCTCGCCGTTCGGCTGGTTGGTGTTTATCAACAAAGTGGATCGATTGAAAGCCGCCGCCAGACGCGCCGTAATCGCATCCTTGGTAGCATTACCCGAGACAGCAAATGCCCCCGAGCTGTTGCTGAAGATATCTCCGGTGGAGGGCTTGGCGTAGGAGATGCCTCCAGAGAAGTTAAGTGTACCATTCGAGACAGTGGCAGTTACGTTGCCGGCAGCGGCTTGCGTATTGACTGTTAAAGTGGTGCTCGCGTATTTGGACCATACTTGATTGACGTAGGCAGTGTAGTAGGAACTGAAAAGGGAGTTGTTGAGAACAATTCCGAGATTCGGTGAGACAGCGCGGATATTGGTGCCGTTCTTGGCGATCACCAACTGATCCCAGCCCGCGCCATCCTTTGCATTCTGCGCCTTGAGAGCATTGCAAACAGTAGTCAGTCCATTCGAAGGAAGACCCTGCACAGAACTGGTTGTGCCTGAGGTATTGGTCAAGGCGATAGCGATAGGCAGCGACACGAAGTCCACATCGCTGATGTTGACATAAAGCTGCGACGAATTCCAAGTAAATTCGCAGAAGTCCCAGTACACGTTGTAGTTGGCATCCGAGGGATTCGAGGCCGAGGGCTCCACCAAGTTGGGACCAGGGTTGAGATAGAAGGTCAACTTGCCATCGCGAGCGAACCAAATACGCCCACCTGCGATATGAGGGATGGTGATCGTCTTGGTACTGCCAGATGCTCCAAGAGGGATCGCACAGTCCTGGCTCAGCCCGGTCAGGGTCGCCGAGGGGGATGTGGGGTAGTAGGCCGTTTTCCCGTCGGCCCCTAAGAGGAACAGTGCATTGTTATTGTCAATAGCCCGGCCGGTGACGTACGCGTAAACTGTGTTTGAGCCAGTCGTGTTCACTAGGGCAAAGTTCAAAGTCGCCATCATGCACGGTAGGAATGCAGTCAAATCCCGAGAAGACCAAGGTGCGTTTTCAAGGCAAAGAGGTTGGTGGCTGGGGCAAGTCAATTGACAAGCGTCGAGTAAATCGAGGGACGAAAGAGAACCAGGCTATGAAAGAAACAAGACGAAACAGGGTGAAGAGGTATGTAAGAGGTGAGAAGAAGAAGGGAAGAGTGAGGAAGTGAAGTGAAGTGGAGAGCAATCTGATAGGGAGAGAGATGATCCTGAGGGCCCACCGACCTCTGCTCGGCGACCCATAATTTTATACATTTGGAGATTCTATCTATTCACCTCAAAAGACTCGACAATAAATCAAGTAGGGCAGGATGACGAGGCCCGGTGATACAGTGTTGCGATGACCTTGCGCCGTCTCTCACAATGTGGTTGGAGGACGGAGGAGATCAGTGATACCCTCACCTAGACTAGCTCATTTTACGTTATTTTACATTCGAAAATCCTTGCTACTAGAAGGCTGTTCCCCGAAAACTCAAGGCTTCCGACTGAATATCCGGTTGTAGGCTCGCCGCCACGCGATCATGCTTTACGGGCAGATGATCTACCACATGTCAATCCCCGCTGGGGCTATTCTCCATTGGGGAATGAACACCAGTGGGCAGGTATCACCAGAGCAGGATTGCCTCTGTAAAATCCGGGGTCGCTGAGTGGCGGTAATGTATGCTTAAATTCCGTGGACGGTCAGGGGACAAAGCTGTGGCTGATTTACAAAAGCCATGAGATACCTGCGATCTGCATTCCAAGGAAGATAATTCTAGATGTGTCTCGGGACCTTCGTGTTGCCACACCACTTCTGTTTTGAACGATGCATATTGAGTATAATATTGAGATTTAGATAACTAACTTTCGAAGATACCCCTGGATATTTCATCGTCACCCTCCTTCTGACGTCTCTTCTTCCGCTCATCTAGTAGCGTCTTGGGATCAGGAAGGTCTACTTTAGGAAACCGACCGTCCCTACTATAAGGAAGAAAATCACTCGTCTCAACCATCCAGCGGAATATCTGACTCTCCATGAGTCGTGCTTGAGGAACATATTGCGGGTCTGCTGCCAGATTGTGTTGTTCATGCGGGTCGGCATTGCGGTCATACAGCTCCGCCGGTTCGTACAACCGGTAAATGTACGTCCAGTTCTGATCTCGCATTGAGATAGCTTTGCCAACGCATTTGGTATCTTCATGCTGCAGGTTGGCCTTTAAGTCGTAGGGAAATGGGGCTTGCTCAAGCAACGGCTCTTCGGAAATAAGGAAACCCCCTTCGGAGAAAGCATATTCTCGGTGTGGTTTGTTCTCCAGAATTGTCGGAAGCAGTGATTTTCCATTATGAGGAAACGTCTCATCCACTCCGCATAACTGTAGTATGGTAGGTACCAAATCGACCATTTCTGCCATGCTGTCGCGTACAAGACCGGGAGGGATCCCGCCACCCGCAATAATTAGAGGCTCACGGACCAGAGTCTCGGATAGCCCGCTGGGCCACTTTTCAATCAGACCGTGATCGCCAAGATATTCTCCATGGTCGGTGAAAAACATGGTGATAGTTTTGGCCCACAATCCTGTGGCATCGAGTTTATTGACAACTCGACCAAACTGATCGTCGAGCCGCGATATCATGCCGTGATAGGTGGCGGCCACCTCGGCCCATATCTCTGGAGTAGCACGATGAGTGCCATGTCGTTGTCGGATTGACCGCATATATCGTGGCTCGTATCCTGTCTGAAGGTGTGTTAACCATATTGTTTGACGTACAGGAGTCAGCATCTCCCTACCTTTTCATCAGGCGATGATGGAACCGGCATATCCTCTCGCGTATACATAGAAAAGTATGGCTCTTCAACTGTGAAAGGACAATGAGGAAAGAAAAGAGGCAAGAACAATACCCATGGCTTGTCGTCCGGAGGACAATCCAGCCATTGCTCCGCACTCCGAACAGCCGCTTCATCATAGTCGACTGCTTTGTTCATATCTCGTCGACCCTTATAGAAAAGTCGCTCCCAAATGTTAATGTCTTCCTCGCGTCTCTCGTCGACGTGCTGTCCTATGATCTTCGTTACTTCGGGTGGCTCCAAAAACCCATATTCATCTAGGCTGAGCTCGGTCACTGTGGGAGCAAATAGGTCACCGCGTGGCGCCATACAGGCAACATGATACCCATTATCTTTCAAGGAGCGAAACAGATTCGGCTCCCATGGCTTAATAAGATTTTCTAGCGATCTGTGGCCGGATACATGCGGATATAGTCCCGTAAACATTGAACAACGGGATTGCGAGCACACAGACGCTTGAACATAACACTCCGAAAAACGTACTCCACGTGCAGCGAATTTGTCGATATTAGGTGTTTTCACAATCGGATTCATCCCAGTACAGTGCAAAGCATCGTAGCGAAGCTGGTCTGGCATGAATATAACAATGTTTGGCCGTTCATTGGGTAATCCGCTTGGTTGATGCGGAATTTTATGGGGAGGATGAGGATTGCCGAAATTCTGCATTGTGCCTTCGAATTTAGAAATGCCTGGATGAGACCGAAAAAGACTCCTGTAGCGGCTGCTGTATTGCGGTCTAGGAGCCTTAGACAGATAGGGAGGAACAGTTTGGTATGATGATGGTTTCTGTGTGTAGCGAAAGGCTCTTTCCCTGTCGAATAATCTAGCCAGGTCAAACCGACAGCGTGGAAACCATTGTACGTGATTTATATAGGATATTCGAGCCAACCAACCAGAAATTTCCTAGACCGACATCCGGTAGCTAGTTTACTAGTCACCCCCGCATTTCAAGCCTTAATATTCTGAACGCAGGGATAGTATTCAGTAGCCACTAGAAACAGCCAATCGCAACGGAACATGCGCCCGGAAAAAAAGACTATTGTTGCCATTGTGTTCCTCTGGAAAAATTCGTTTGAAAATAACCAGATAAAAATTATTTTCTTCTGCTTTGAATTGTTACGTGTTTTCGGACCAATGGCTTGCAATCCGGCTGTCGGCGACCGGTAGCCGTAGCGCGAGTCGCCATCGCCAGTCCCGATGAGCAACAGACCTGCTATTGACTATCTTGATCTGTTGAGCGAGGCAGCCAGCTCTAAAAAGGGATTTTAACGTACTACGTAATAAATTTCATATTGTGGCAAGCCAAGAGGTTTAATCTTCATGTTCACCTGGACGGTCTCAACTCTGAAAACTTGCTGTTTGTTATTGCTGGAGTTGCAGACACTAATTGACCTAGCAGACCATTCCTTCCCTTTGTGTAGTTATTAAAACCAAAGTGGTATCTTGCAGGACGGGTTCAACAATTGTCAGAATCTTGTTTCGAGGAGATTGCCATTTTGGCCATATCGTCATCAGCACCGGTTTCCATAGTGGATTTCCATTCTATCTTTCATTAGTCGAAGGGGCATACAAAACGAAAGAATCGAAGACATACTGCGAAATTCGCGAGCAGGGACACGCTCAGTCCACATCTGTTCCAACTCCTCAAGTGATCGTCCTGCCATATCAGGAAGGCAAAAATATGCCCAGGTTAGACCGATTATACCACAACTGCCGTAAATAAATCCAACCTTGGATTGAAGATTTGCATAATCGGCATTTAGGAGATAAGGCAAAGTTAGCGTGACGACGAAGTCGAAAACAAACTGAGTGCAGTACACCACCAAGGCGTTTTTGTCTCGTAGTCGTAGATGGGGGACCTCGGCAGCAGTCACAGCACCACTAAAAGTTGTATTAAGCAGCCGGAACAAACCATTAAAACAGATCGCGAAACTAAAACTTACATCCCACCAAATGACATGACATAGAAGAAGCCAAATAGTGTACAGGTGGCAACGATTCCTGTTTTGTCGGATACGGAAACATCACCGGTCCCTAGACCACCGCAAATGAGGAGCACTGTTGTACAGGCTGTTCCGGAAACAAGGTAAAAAGGACGCCGACCGATCATGTCGACAAATGTGAAGGTGATGATAGGTCCAAGACAGGTGATTCCCGATGAGATGGATTGGAATGTAAAGGGGCTCAGGGTACCGAGACTCTTGATGAATATAGCCCCATATTGACTCATGAAACTCTGTCCTGTAACTTGATTGAAGATGGCGACAGCGATTGCGATCCGGAGTCGTCTCTGGGTTCGCATAAATGTTAGTTTTCCCCTGGAAAAACCGAATTGTTGCAGAGACTTACCCTGTTTGGACCCTTCAGAAAGTCCTCCCATTTCCCTTTAATTTCCCGGTCTCGGTCGATACTTTCTTGCAATGCATGAACCTCAGCTTGACTCTCTTCTTCTGAAAGACGAGAACCCCGCAGCCACCGTAGGTGCTTTAGGGCTTTTTCATATTGACCCTTGCGAACAAGCCATCGGGGACTTTCCGGTACAAACCAGGAAAATAACAACACAAATGCGGGGAAGGCAAACATAGAAGCAAGTGGAGTTTGCCAAGAGGCATCACCTTCGTATTTGGCAGTGACGAGCGTAATGAATGAGCAGATGAGAGATCCAAAGATATGTGCGAAAACGTATATTACCACGATCGCGCCTCGGAGGGCTGCTGGACTGATCTCAGCCAGGAACATGGGCACGAGAAAGTTATCCCATCCAACAAAACATTGGACGAGAATACGGCCCGCTAGAGCACCACCGTAAGCTGTTGCACTGTAACTGACAGCGATGCCGACGAGGACAACGAATTGCATGACTAGATAAGAGATCCTTCTGCCGAATTTCTCTGCTACCAGAAGGCCTATGACTGCGCCAACGCATTTAGCTGGAAGACCGAGGGAATTCAGGAAAGATAGATGTTGTGTAGTGAATCCCCACGTTTTCGTCTCGGGGTTATAGGTACCGAATCGCTTTTCGTATGCTAGAGGGCGGGGTCAGAGACAGGTGAATGGGGCATGTCACCTCATCAAACATACCGTCCATTGCTTGAATGGTAGAAAATACGCTGTTGTCGAACCCATAGCTGAAGACACTCACGCTCATGACAAAGATCGCTAGAACCATATTCAGGGAGGCCTGTTTAAAGGCCCGCAAATCTTTCCAGTTTGCCATGATGATAAATTTTAGCCCCAGACGGTCAAAAGGAATACTTTGTGCCTGTTTTGAAAGAGAAGCCCTTCATGGGAATACGTCGTGTCTTTATAGAAAGAAGCTTGGATTTGTCAAAACTCCCAGACATGTCGTGATTGCCGTATAGATCTCCGGAACAGACACCAGAACGCGTATATTACACAATATTGCAGCTAAAACTAGATCCTGAACTTGTTTTTTTGGAACGAGAAGGAATAAATGAGTTTGGGTACAGAGTACATCCAGAGCTAAGTCGTTTGGCGTCGTCACGCCATGGCTCCGGCAGTCGGCATTTGTCGCAAGTGATTGGACGACGGAATAGAGACAAGGCTATTTATACTGCGACACTCCTGGTCATCGACTCCTTTCAAGCAACGGCTTCTTGAGTTTGCCCATATACTCAGAATGGCGACTGATAAAAGACCGAATTTCCTGGTAATTGTTGCCGATGATCTGGGCTTTAGTGATCTCTCAGCGTATGGATCTGAGATCGACACACCAAACCTGGACAAGTTGGCGCAGGAGGGGATCCGGATGTCCGATTTCCACACCGCAGCCTCCTGTTCACCAACACGAGCAATGCTTCTCTCTGGAACAGATGCCCATATCGCTGGGCTTGGAGGCATGGCGGAGCGGATGAATCGCTTCCCGGAGATTTTCAAAGGAAGGGAAGGATACGAAGGCTATTTGAATTTCCGAGTAGCAGCTTTGCCAGAAATCTTGCAAGACAATGACTATTTTACAGTCATGTCTGGCAAGTGGCACCTGGGATTGGAAAAGGAACTGAGCCCCTATGCTCGAGGGTTCACCAAAGTCCTCAGTACGTTGCCCGGTGCTGGGAATCACTACAACCACGAACCACAATTGTATGGAGAGAAAGAGAAACCTCGAGCGATCTTGAAAGAGAATGGGCTCTGGATGGAGCATGATCAGTTCATTGATGGGAAAACTGATCTTCCTGGAGACTTTTACTCATCCAATACTTTCACAGACTACATGCTGAAGTACCTGGATGAGCGGATCAACGAAGAAAAAGAGCAGCCTTTCTTCGCCTATTTACCATTCACAGCACCCCATTGGCCATTGCAAGCACCCCCAGATACTGTGCGAAAATATCACGGTAGATATGATGATGGACCTTTAGCGCTCCGCGACCGCAGACTGCAAGGCCTCATAGACAAAGGAATTGTCCCAGCCGATGTTGAGCCTGCGCCCCTCCACACCCTCGACACAACCCCATGGGCCGACCTGCCAGCAGATGAACAGCGGAAATCCAGTCGGGCGATGGAGATTTTCGCTGCGATGGTCGACCTCATCGACGTCAATGTTGGTCGGGTCCGCGACTACCTCGAGTCTACGGGCGAGTGGGAAAATACCTTTGTTGTCTTCATGTCAGACAATGGCGCCGAGGGCCAGCTTCTCGAAGCCATTCCCATCCTTGCGGGTGCGACGCTCGAGGATCTTCTGATAAAATACTACGACAATTCCCTCGAGAACCTGGGAAATCACAACTCGTTTGTCTGGTATGGCCCACAATGGGCCTCGGCGGCAACGGCGCCAAATCGCGGAGCTAAATCCTATACTACGGAAGGAGGGATTCGCTGTCCCTGTATTATTCGATACCCAACCGGCACCAATCTGCAGCCGGGAAGTATATCACATACATTCACCACCGTGATGGATGTGCTTCCAACGGTTCTAGATCTGGCCGGCATCCCGCACCCGGGTAGCCAGTTCCGAGGCCGCGAAGTGGCCCCCGTGCGAGGGAAGTCATGGCGAGCTCTGCTAGAAGCATCTTGTGATCAAGATGTCACTTTATACGATTCAGAAAATGATATTGTGGGCTGGGAGCAGTTTGGAATTGCCGCAGTTCGGGTGGGAAAATGGAAGGCGTTGTATCTCCCTCCACCACGCGGACTTGGGAAATGGGAATTATATGATCTGTCCACTGATCAAGGTGAAGTTCATGATCTGGCAGAAAGTAACAAGGATAAGCTATTGGAGATGATCGCACATTATGAGACGTACTTTCAAGAATCGGGGCTATTTGATACCTATACGATGGTTCAAGAATCCCTTAAGAGGCAGGGGGCGAAGCGATGGTGGTAGATGGGGAATTAGTATGACAGGTTCTGAAATTAAATGCCTCCAAGTCTAACCAATAATGTCCAACTTGAATATGGGATTTGGAAGATATTAAGTATTCACTTGGAGTGTTGTGCAATCCCATGGAGTACTAGTATCCAAGATCTATAATTAGCACAAACCGGATAAGCTTATCCCTTCCACTTCCACCTTCCACCTCCCAGCTTACCCAAGGGTACTACTACTTCTCTTCTACCACAATCCCCTTGAATAAATAATGTCACTGTCACTGTTCTTATCACTGCCAGTGTCTCATTGTTCGACTTCAACTTGAAGACTTGCAAGTAAGGGTGTGTGCTGTCTGTGTCACTAGCCCTTGCGGTCAGCATCTACAGCTGCAGCTGCACCACTAGGAAGGGCGTGTACCCGTGCTCCAATCCGACTCCCCACGAGCGAGACAGTTTCACTTTCATATAAAGTGCACTTCATCTCCCCAAGCTATACAAGCTGCAGCCTCAGTGATCGGCCTGGGGGGCTTTCCCAGACATAATCGTCACCGACTTTGCGGGCCTCATTCTCACTGGTCCACGCCAGCCTGTCGTCTCACCTCGCACTCCACTTTGCCCTGATAATAATAGGCATGGCGTCCCTGAGCTTCGGCGGTTGCTCCACTTGTACACGCGCCTAGAACTTGATTACGATTATGCCTGGTGGCTGAATCCTTTGTCCTTCAGCCGCTCTCTCTCACTCTCTCACTTCTGGGGAAAACATTCCATGCTGTCCGATGATCTCTAGGGCCCAACGCCCGCTTCTGGTTTGATCTGATCTGCTTTGCTTTTGCTTTGCTATGCTCTGCCCACCATGTATATTCAACAGAAACGGGATCTCAGCCGGAAGAATGGCATCTTCATCATCGTACGTTTTACTCTCGGGGCTTCCGGTCGCATCCGTTCACTTTTCCTCCGATCGCATGTGTTTGCCCTTTGCTTTGCTTTGCTTACGCTGTTCTTGCTAACCCTGAATCTCATCCATGAATAGTGTGCCTCCATAATCCTCTTCGTCCTCTCATCGGCCACGGTCTGCTACTTTGGGGCTCGATGGCTTCGGCAACGGTACTACGAACCAAAGTATATCCCCGGCCAATACTTTAAACGCAAATGGAAACACTGGTGCCCTGGTAGTGCCTCCTATGGTCAGGTCTACAATCCAAACGCTGGAACGTCTGACAATGGTACCTCATATCGCGGTGGAGGTGGAATCAACCCTGAGATGACGACCACGGATGCTGTCAATCCCAATGTTCGCCGAGAGACATCCATCCGATCCATCATCACCCTGCCCCCTTACTCCGTGAGCCCAAAACCGACCGAGCAAGTGGTCGCTCGGGAAGGTGAGCGAGGTGGAATGGACATGGTCGTGGAGTTCCCCGAAACTCAAGACGAACAAGAGACACGCCGCGAGGATCAAATGGACGCTTTATACCAGCTGCGTGTACAGAGACGTCAACAAGCTGCCGACCGCGAAGTCCGCCGTAACGAGCGACGAGCAGCACGAGCCCGTGGCGACTCGGTGCGACTGGAAGAACTTGCGGCAGAATCTCGTGCTCGAAACAATCGTGCTCGCGGAGAGAGCAATACCTCACTCAGTGCGTCGGCTGTCATTGCTGAGCATCAAGCCCGCGAACGAGATCGACGTATCTCCAGCGTCAGCTACGCGGATATCGGACATGTCAGACACGACGGATCTCGTCTTCGAGCCGATTCACACGATTCAGATCACCACCCTCTTCTACAGAATGCCTCGCTCAATATATCATCGCCTTCCCTGGTTGACCCTTCCATGCACTCGCGAGGGGAATCTATGGCGTCGTCTATCATGACTACCGAGACGGAAGTCGATCAATGGGCGCTGCGGCCCACGTCAACTCGAGGATCGGGAAACCCACTTCCCCAAACTGACGAAGAGGACATTGGAAATTTGAATATTGTTCCCCCACCACCCGAGTACGATCATCTGGAATGGGGCGATGCGCCCGCCTACGAAAGTCCCACCCGAGAACGAGCCGATGACTCCAATCGCCCGCCGCCTCTCCTGACACGCCTACCATCGATCCACGTAAACATCGCCAGTCCTATTACTATTTCGCCGGTATTTCCGTCAGGACTGCCATCTCGAGAGGATGAAAACCGGACGCCGACTCCGCCAGACTCTGTTCCGGCACGAAGCGTCGTTTCGGATACTCAGGCGGAGCATACAGGATCCACTGACAACCACCCTCCTGTTTCACGATGAATCCTCACCGGAGAGATATATTTGTCCACTTGAACATTACTTCGTCTAGACGATATTCGGAGGGACACGCCTAATGAGCATGATTTACGATTTGTAATAGCATTTTATTTTATTTTTTTCATCATCTTGTTTTGTTTTTGCGGAGACTGGTCATTCGTTTGCATCGCGCCTTGTCTGGGATGGAATATTCTGTTTGTCGGCTAGCAAGGAGTTCGGGACTGCCGATATTCATTTTCATATTCTTGCTGGTTGTTTGTATGATGGGTTGGACGGTATGGGAAAGGCTTCAGGGGTCGGATTTAGATAGCACAAATCTACAAATTCAGTTACGACTCTAACTGAGTCACCCTCACTGTGTAATATCATAGTCCTCTTTGAAAAGATATTTGAAATTGAGCAAAGTCACTGGTACATCTAATCCTTATAGACTCAGATGCGAGACATCTAAAGGGCGAGCTGGACTTGAGACTCGGACTGGTTTCGCGTAGTGGTTCTGACGACAATAAACAAGAAAGGATACTATTATTTATTGACTGGATATACTCGCAGTTGGGTATCATGATTCAAAATAATTCTGACGGCAATTTCGATTCGTGTTTGTTGCCAGGAAGTTCCTGGGCCATCCGCATGTCCCCTGGTACCTCATGCGAAGCAGCAGTACCGTAAAGTTCACCCTGAGTGGCGCTACGATATCCTGGTGGACTAGAATACCCAGACGGTTGAGAACCCGTGTAGTCTGAGACTTCATGTTTTGTAGCTGATGAGGAACGACGACGGCGAAGGTAAAACCAAATGAGACCGAGGATCAACAGTGCTCCACAAACTCCTCCAACCACGCCACCCGCAATTGCACCTTTATTTGTTGATGAACTGTGAGATTCAGAGCCCGCGGAGGTCGACGAAGATTCTGACGTTGTCGCTGGCGCTGAGGTTTGTGATGTCAAAGTGGTAGCGGACGTTGTCGTTTCTTTATAGTAATAGGATTTTGTCAGTGGAGTGGCTTTTTTCATATCTTGAACTGGAAGCTTACCAGGTGACATAGCCATCTGAGAGATATTTGTGATATTTCCAGCTGCGTACATAGTGTTGAACTCATCCGAAGTCGCACAGCCCTTCCAGTGTTCCTTCTTTGTGGCAAATCCTTTCAGATCTGGATCACAGCAGAACTTCCCCCACTGATCATACCAGAGAACCAAGTCTGGATCAGCGCACTGTTCTGGAAATGTTTCTGGGGGGTCCCCAAAACTGCATCCCGAATTGTTCTCACTGTCGACAGTAATTTTCATTCCAGCTGGACAGCATTTTTGCCATTTGTCCCAACTGTGCGCTCCATTTTCGTCCGAATCGCATTTGTTGGCACGCCGGGCAGCCCAGCCGTTTCTGGATGACATGGTATTATATCTTCACATTCAAGTTGGTGTTGATATCGAAGGTCATCACAAGAAGAACAAGATTTAGCTCGGAGGATTCAGGCACCCGCTGGCCCAATACGAATGGAATAAATGCAATGTGGGTTGAAAGCAGGGGGCAAAGATGAAGTTGGAAGACAGGGCAGACAAGGCTTTCCGGCATGCGGCTATTTTGAGCTTTACCCACACTACTCCGGAGTACGGAGATGGGAAACAGGGCGATCGGCATACTGTACTACCAAAAACTTGGCAGAGCCCCAATTTTATTTCAAGGGTCATTGGGTTAATGCGCAGCTTTGGTCGCGAATGCCAACATGACGATGCGGATCTTTCCCGTATTTGACTAGTGTTGCGGCTGATATTGCATAACTACTCCTCAGTTACTAGATCGGGGTATAGTCCGCGGCTGAAAAAAACACAGTGTGAATCCATCCCTGAGGCGTACTCCGCATCTAACCCCTGGACCCCAAAAAGGAGTGGAAATTTACTTGAAGATCAATGTCAACCGAGTGGACTTCCAGGGCTCCGAGTCCCATTCGTCTGAGGTACTACATAATCTTCGTAGAAGTTTGAAACATTGTGTACCATGTAGACTTCCAAAAAGCTATAGAGGAACATTGGATATTTCATCGTGTTTCCGCCCAACAGTCAAACTTGAAGATCTTGTCAATCTACTAAGGAATGAAAACTTTTTGATAACTAAGCCTCCCTTGATGCCATCTACTCGCTTTTAGGATATGACATTAACAGAAATACCCATGAAACAGCGACTAGGTAGGTGAAGCGCTAGTTTATTCTGAACGATCTTGGGGTCCCTGTGTAGTGAGTAAAAAATAGTCAAGCGTTCCTTCGTGTGGGAACGGACGACCTGGGCACTTGATATGCTAACGCCGGGCGCAGGAGTTAATTTATAAGGGCTTGCTTTTAGCACGAGGTTCGCCCGGGCGGGCGTAAGGCTGATAAATGGCTAGCCAATCATATACCCTTCTCGTCCGACATTGATGGCGCATATCATAAAGTCAAATGAGAGCCGCTTGTCCGAATAGAAGTGCATCTGGGAAAAGGCGGAAGGCACGGCGTGGCCTCGCTTGGACGATTAATACATTAGCAGCAATGATCAATCCAAGATTGAGATCACTCCCGGTCCCACAATTGTCACGGTAGGTACATGATATTCTTTTCGTATTCTTTTCGTTGCTCCCGGGGTCCCTTCAAGAGATTTGAAGTTCAACCACTAGACACGATAATTTCATTGAAAATCAACGCCTACATTGATATGAACCACTTAAACCTTGTCCACCAGCTAACATCCAATTCACTGATCATATAGACAGAAGTGCCCATTACCAAAAACCGGTTTGCACTGTATTTGCGCTTTCTCGCACTCTTAACTTCTTTGAGTGTGTACCCCTCATCTAACACTAGCGGCTATACACGTACGAGTAACGTTATCATCCCATCCTTCGGTCAAAAGTACGTCGTTAGAGCACGCTAGCAGCTGTCCACTGTTCCTAAAAGAGAAGTATGCGGCGTCATGCCGTGAAATAAAATCCTAGTGTCCTATTCTATTCGTTTATTCGTCAATACTGACATGGATTAATTGAGGCTATGCGCTAGTAGGTAATATGACAGCTGTCAGTATGGAAAGATCAGGGGAGCATTTATTATGCCTGTTTCTCATTCTGTGAAAATATCTTCTTCCACCGTATAGCTCTGAAGTTGCGACAATGCCTGACGAACAAACAAATCAGCTACATCCTTTCGGGTGGGAGGAGGACCCCGAAGAAGAGCGGTTCAAAGTTTCAACGCTAGACTATTTGACGGCCTGCACTTATAACAACTACGCGCTTTTCTTTCGCATGGAAGATTCCATGAAATGTCGTGCAATTGAGGTCCTCAAGTTGGGACTAGAACGGACATTGAGCCAAACACGACATCTTTGCGGAACAATTGAAAAGGACCCTGAGGGTGGTCATTCTTTCGTGAAGAAGAAAGATGGCACTGTGAAATTCGTCGTTCAAAGATTGGATTTGGAAGAGGAGACTTACCCATCTTTCGATCAGGTTGAGAAAGAGAATTTCCGGACTGCTTTCCTCGGCGATCTGAATCTTTGGAGCGTGGCACCAATGACCTATGGTGAGAAGCCCGAGGCTCTACCTGACAGTAGTCCTGTGGTAGCAGCCTATAAAGCGAACTTTATTCGCGGAGGGCTTATTTTGAATTTGCACCACCATCACTACGCCAACGATGTCATGGGGTGGGCTGGATTTGCTCGACAGCTTTCGGAAAACTGCTACGCTGTCTTCAACAATACGCCTTTCCCTTCATGGGACCCATCATGCTTGGATGTATCACGCCTTATCAAAGCTGACCTACTAGAAGAAGCTAAAGTTGATGGCCCACCCGCACCAGATCGGCATCCGGACCACACTGTCTCTGAGTCCCTACTCTTCCATTTACCTAAGAGCAAGGCCGCAGAGCTTAAGAATCTGGCTTCTGGAAACAATCATGAGTCTTGGATCTCGACATTTGATGCCTTCGCTGCATTTATTTGGCGAACGATGACCCGTCTGCGTGCCCCCGTTTTCAAGACAGATCTGTCAAAACCAACATTCTATGGCCATGCAGTTGATATGCGACGAAGGATGCATAGCCCAAATGTTCCCGCACGTCTTCAGCATAATGTCATGATGGGTGCTATCTCAGAAATGGCACCCATCCCTGCACCCACTGCGGCAGAAGTGATATCAGAATGGCCTCTTTCACGGCTAGCCGCATACATACGATCCTTAACAAACAGTACAACTCAGGAATTTCTTCATAAAACGCTCGAAATGATCGTCCCCGTCCGGGACAAGACAGCCCTGAATATTCGAAGCGATTCGAAACCACCATTGTCCATTGTTTTGACAGACCATCGGGAAGCGAGCATGTCAACCGCAGATTTCGGATTCGCGAAGCCGACTCTTTACAGGCATCTTTTGGATAATGTCTCCGAGGGTGTCTATGTTATCTACCCGCCTCGTGATCCTTCACCTGGATCTGATTCCGGGCCGGAATTCTCTATTGCTTATGAAAGACACCTCAAGGACGCCTTGCTGGCGGACCCGGAGTGGAATCAGTATTTCGAGTACTATGGGGTGGATGCGATTGATGCGAGGTTTGAGTGAACAAGCCAGGTGAATTGATCGTTGGAACACGGTGCTCCATAGCTGCAATCGATTCAGTGTGTCCTATGACCTTGGAAGGCTCTGCCATCCCCTCAGTGCAGCTACCTACTCTACTATTACTAGTTCCTATACAAATTGCTTGATCCTAATAATTCAGCGTAGCAGTGAGTAGGTAACTTTAGAAATGATACTAGGATGCCAAGTAGAATAACGTTTATGTCTATTTCAACTCGTCTGATTAATAAATGCAGCATGGAAATGATATAAGATAAGGATATCAGAATGAGAAAATAAAAGAAACCCCTTCACCTCCGCTTAGTCTGTCTCAGCGGTCTGTCTTCGAATGTACGAAGCCACTTCGTCGGCCTGTGAAAGCCAAGGGAAATGTGACGCTTTGATCTTCTCCGTGTTGATCAGGCCCCCCTTTCGCTTCGCACGTTCCACCATTACTTGCTGCACGGGCAAAGGGAACGCCTGATCATCTTCACATAGCAGGTAAGAGGCCGGAAGCTCGAGATACGCGGCATTCGTCGCGGGGGCGGTGTTTGTCACCCAGGCATGCGGTCGGAGGGTTTTGGCCCATTCTGCTCCATCGGGTACATCGTGGAAGAAAAGTGCCTGGGGATCACTGGGCATGACAGTCCCATTTGGCTCCTGTATAGATATCAATGTCCATTTAACTTTCCGATCGAGTCTTCTTGAACATTCAAGGTGGACTGAATTGGGAAAACTTACATCTCGCACAAACCACGGTGGCGGAGCACCGCCAAATAATCCGACAAGACTCTCTCCAAGCGCAGGTATAACTGCCGAAATGAAAATTATCCGGACAACACCGCCCTTTTTGCCAGAGGACTCGCGCTCATACTTGGCCACGCCATCCAGAGCACTGTTTACTGGTACTCCGGCCCAGCTGTGCGCAATAACGAACACGTCTTGGCCGGCATCAGCTGCTTTCTCGACGAGAGAACGTACGGCAGCAATATCTGGCTCTAAGTCTTGAACGGATTTCGGTTCTTGTACCGATGGAAATGACACAGTGTGACAATCGTAGTCGTCGAGTTTCTCGATCAGGGAATCAAAAATCGTCGGAGGACACCACGCGCCGGGCGCAAAAATGAGAGCCGGCTTGGACATAATTGGATAGAATGATGTTAAGAAGGAAAGTCAGGTCTGGATGTATGTATGCCTGTGGGTTTGAGAGCAAGCCAATAGAGAAAACCCCCTGGTTGTCAAGTGGCTGGGTTAACTCGGAGAGTTCAGTTGGGGTTTGGCGGGGCGGAAAGCGGCGTGGCAATTTCAGCCGCGATGAGGAGAGTCTATCAAGATTCATGCACATACTCTTGTTTTTTTAATAGAAAAAAAGGAAATGAAGGATTAATCGTACAAATGAAATAATTGGTCCATTTTTTGATGTTTCAATCAGATTGACCCTCGGGTTCATGAATCAGATCGTACAATTTGCCTCCAACACGCTGGGAAAGAGGCCTATATGGCCCTTCTTCGACCACGACACCATCGTCCAGCACAATAATATGATCCGCGATCTCGATCATCTCCTTGGAATGAGTGATGAAAATCACTGTCAAATTGTTCCGCGTAGCTACGAGTCGATCAATTGTGTCCCGAACGATCCGTGCCCCAGCAGGATCGAGACTGGAGGTGGCTTCGTCGAGAATGAGGATTTGGGGCTGGCGGAGTAAAGCACGCGCGATTACGATGCGTTGTTTCTGTCCACCTGAGAGGCCCACTCCACCGTCGCCTACCACGGTGGAATATCCCATTGGGAGAGAGGAGATGAACTCGTCAATGCCCGCAGCTTTGGCGGCTTCGCGAACATGGCCTTTGGAAGCTATGATCGAGTGCACACTTAATCCGTAGCGGATGTTGTCCTGGATGGTTCCTGGGAAAATAGTTGGTTGTTGGGAGACTATCGCGATCTGAGACCGAAGAGTTGGAACGTGAAGTCGCAGAATGTCATGGCCACCAAGTGTTATTGTAGGTCGACCTGATCGATCAAGCGGGGCTTCATACAAGGCCAGCAGAAGGCAGGCGATGGTAGATTTGCCGGACCCAGAGCGTCCTACAAGGGCAGTACAGGAGTTCCTGGCGATGCTTATTGAGACGTCCTTGAGGACTAGAGTATTCGGTCGAGATGGGTACCGAAAATTCGTTGCTGTCAACTTGATTGGCGTTAGATCGGAGGCCTTCAAATGACCACGGTGCTCGTGAGATTCATCGCGAGGTAACTTGGCTAGTCGGAGTAGCTGGGACGCAATTTCTCGGGCCGTATTAATTTGAGGAACTATATGCGGGAATTTAATTTTCACGTATCATCTAGCCAGGAAGGATCGGTATTCACTCACTCCAGGACAGAATTTGGGCAGCATAGCCAATGCCGAAAAGGAGCATTGAAAAAACCATCATCACCTGGTTGACAGTATACTCATACCCCACGAGCACTCCTCCATAATAAAAGAGCAAGCCTAGAAATTGGTTGAGTCAGTTATAGACCCAGACGAGAGTGGATAAGAAAAGGGATAAGCTCAGAGGGTATGCCAGAGATGATCTTACCGTTCGCAAATATGACAGTGGACTCAACCATACCGAAAAGCATGCCAGTATACACTGCACGTTTCAAGCCAACAGTCAAAGATCGCGACAGAGCTTGCTCATGCTTGTTATGAAAGAAACCCTCGAGCGTCAGTGTCCTAACCGTTCGGATCTCCGAGAATGTCTCCGTAAAAATGTCGAACACTACATTATTCGCCGCATTTGTCCGTCGCTCCCACACGCCATTCGTAGCTTCAAATCCCCGAGTGATTGCATAAATGAAAGGTCCACAAGCAAGGGCCACCAATGTTAACTTCCAGCACATTACCAGGCTCCAGACGACCGCCATCACGGTGATTGAAGCCGCCACAATGACATACCCAGCAAAGCGGCCGACTAAATTACGCATGTCCTCGCCATTTTGATCTAAGTATGCTGTAAGTCTCGAGGAGCTATTTCCTTCATTCTCAAACCATGCCCGTGGCTGATCCAGGATGCGCTTAAATGCGCGATTGCGAATAGTATCCATCCAGGCCTCCCCCGAAAACTCCAGGAAATAGTGCATGAAAAATGAAGCTAGGCCGTCCCCGAAAGATACCCCTAGGACCGCTAAAGACCAAACCATAGATAGTCTGGCGCTGTCGCTCCCGGCATAGAACGTGGTAAATAGCTTCGAAAGGCAAAATGAGAAGATCGGTGTCGCACTAGCATGGGCCAATGAAGAGAGGATTCCCAGAATAAGAACGACTTGCTGCTGGCTTGTCAAGTTTGGGAATACTGTTCCCATGATTTGGGACAAGGGAATTGGCTTCTCCTTCTTCGATGACCGTGATATCCTACGCCCTCGGAGAGACAGCCTGCGGGAAATCCTCTGGCGCTCTTGGGGCTGGTTTGTAACCTGTGAATCATCTTCATTCGACAGTCCATGCACTCTGCCGATGTCGGGAAAACGGATTTGTATTTCTCCCATCTCAACTTCTTCGGGCGTTGCCTGCAATGATTTCAACCAGCCTTGGGATGGAAGCTGGGTTCTTTCAGGCACTTCAGATGACCTTAGAGTACGAGAGAGTCGCTTTTTCCGAGTGTTGGGGCTGGTCCTTGTTGAGTCATCAGATCGACTGAGAGAGGCGCCGTGCTTTCTAGATGCTATATCTATTGTACTTGACCGGAGACCTGGCGGTAAGTGATGCTGCGCCCACGTCTCTCTGTTTTCTTGACGAGCCCGCAGCGGCAAGTCCGGCAAGTCCCCCAAGCCATCATCCGAATCTTCTTGATAAAAGCTTGAGGCTTCACTCCTATGTCGCTCGAGCTTCTTCTCATTCTTCCTGTTATTCTCCTCTTTTGTTTGGAAGTACTTTTCCGCTCCCGGCTGCTTCTCTATCTCTTGGCGATAGCCTGAATGGGCAATAGATCCTTGTTCCAGTACGTAAACAAAGTCATCTTCAAGAATTTGCGACATTTCATGCGTAATGATAATTGTGGTCTTTCCCCTCCTCCATTCCCTTATCGCTTTCATTATAGCTAAGCGATTGGTCCGATCGAGTGCACCGGTCGGTTCATCCAGTATCAGAATTGGCGTATCACGGAGTCTTGCCCTGGCAATGGCCACCCTTTGACGCTGGCCGCCACTCAGAAAGCTCCCGCCCGGTCCCACGCAAGTATTCAGACCTTGGGGTAGGCTGTCGATGGTACTTTGAAGCATGGCCATGTCAATCGCAGCTTCGGCATCATATCCCGTGATTTCCTCGTGGTTTTTGCTGCCGAATGTGATGTTTCGAAGTACAGAGTCGTTGAATAAGACGCTTTTTTGTTCCAGAAGAGTGATGTTGTTTCGGGTCCAGCTGACATTAATTTCATTAAGTGGCTTTCCGTCGATCAATATCTCTCCTGACGTTGGAAAGTAGAAGCGCATCAGGAGCTGGCCAAGTGTGCTTTTGCCTGATCCACTTTTCCCAATGACAAAGGTCGTTTCACCCGCAGGAAAAAAGAATGTTGATGGCTGAAGGACACAGGTTTCGGGCTGGCTTGGATATGCAAATGATACCTGTGGATGTAAATTAGAACATGCTGAGAAATCGGGCTTATTATTCAGAGGGCACTTGCATTGTTGACCTCAACATCTCCTTCGCAATGAAGTGGGTACAAAGAACCTTTCAATTCACTCTTCCTTCGATCCATCGCACGAGTTTGTATCTTCGACTTGAGAAGTTCGCCCGCGATTTTGCCCTTCTCGATAACAATCATCTGCGGAAGAACCTGCTCGATTGACTGTGCTGCCGTCAGACAAGCCCAGAATGTCCTCAGAACCTCTCCTGGGGATAGCTTTCCAGCTCGGGCAAGAAAACTCCCGTACCAAAAGCCTTGAACGAACATCCCGAAAACCATCCACCGAATTAATGCAATTTGTAGTGAATTCAATCTCGCTTGTCGAAGGTAATGGACCGCCGATTTCTGGATTCTGCTCGCAAAGTTCTGAACTTCGAAACCCTGGCCATTCAAACATTTCACAGTATCGATCGAGGCTATCGCATTGTTCGCGATTTTCGAGGCTTGTGTAAGCTCTGCTTGCTGTGAAACGATGCTGGCCTTCATTCTTGTGGACAGAAGCGCGATTATCATCGAGAAGACGGGAAATCCTGCCAATGTCACGAGTGAAAGACTCCATGATGTATAAAATCCGAGCCCAAGTGACGCTAGCGATCGGCATGAATATTGGAGCAGAAGTCCGAATGGCTGTGACGTCGCTATCTTCAAGTCTTGGATCTGGCTATATGATCACCCATATTAGTGATTGCGAAAACGGACCACGGACTTGAAATGTGAAGATAAAATCAGCTCACGCTTGAATGCCAGAAAGTAGAGCACCGGATCCCTCCTCCTGCGCCTCAAACCATTCCACATCCCGACACAACAACTCAACGAACACATCTCGCCGGACGTTCGATGCCTGCAGTTCTCCAAATATAATGAAGGCTGCGTAATATGCTCCGTTGAGAAACCACCCTGCTGCCCCCAATCCGATCATCCCCAGACAACCAGTCAGTATCTTGCCACGCAGTCCATTGTAGTCTATATCTCCCGATCCGAAAGCCGTAAAAGCATTGAACACGTCTCCCAGGAAGATCGCCAGGGCCGTTGTCGCGCATCCTGCAAGCAGGGCGAATATTGAGCCGACGAGGACACTAGGTAGATGTTTTCGAGTCGTAAAATGGAAGAGAGACTTCCAGCCTGGTGTTGCCTTTGACTTGGACTTGTCGACGCTGTTTCCGGTCTCTTGGTCGGGAGTATTGTCGTCATGTTCGATGAAGTGTGATTTTCGAGCCATGGATTCTAAGTTTAAGCCACAGCCAGTGTCGTGAATTGACAGTAATAGAAGAAAGTTTAGAAGGGAAGATCATATCCCGACATGATAGAAAAGCATCAGTGCAACCGTATCGTCGCGCCTCGTCGCGTCAAAGAGGCGACATGTCGCTACTAGTCTTTATATCCGGTTCATTATTGATCAAGAACAATATGTAATTTCCTAGATGCGGAAGTATTGATGGTCAATGAAGAAAGCCTGAAGAAACTCGGCAACAAAGAGTGACTGCGGCTGCCTGTTCTAGGCCATCACGTGTCCCATACTTCCTCGACATTCACATTCTTTGAAAAGGCTGTGAATGAATAGATTGAAAAGACTGGAAGATTGGAAAGATTGAAAAGACTGAAAGTATTCGTGAAGTGCAGTTTATTTGCGGGTATATCGCCAATCGCCCATGAAGTCTCAAGGGCCTCCATGGGATCTCCGGCCAAGTCGACCCTAGCCAGATCTTATGGAAAAGGTACAAAAAAGGAATTTTGTCTATACATCATAACCGTCACCCAGCCCATCTATTCAAGATCTCGGGTCAATAACGCCACGAGACCTCACGCATTCTTTGTGCGACGGCACCAAAGAGAACTTGATTCATGCCGTCGGAGTCGGGGCCGGATGTGGAACCGTGCTTGTTTCAGCTCTAGCACGGCGAAAAAAGAACAAAAGAAATGATCCAATCAGGCGTTGGCTTTCTCGTAGATCCAGTCGTTCAGACCAGCGCGGTTACTAAATAGAAAGGTTAGATTCTGGCTCCGGGTCCGGGCTTCCAATCTCCAATCCTCCCCCCGAAAGGTACTCACCGGGCAATCTCAATAGCGTAGAATTGCATGCGCAGACCGAAGATGGTGGTGTCCTGGTCGTACTCGGCATCGGCGCGCGTGCGAATCATCGTTCCAAAGTTGAAGTCCTCGATCTCCTTCTCAAACTGGTTGACCCAGTTGCGCCACTTCTCCTTGCCAGCTTTGCTCTTCATCGCATCCTCGTTGAGTGAAGCGGAGGGGTCGAAGTCGGGAAACTCCTTCATGAAGGAAACGTAGATCAGGTCATCCATCTTGGTCAGGCGCAGCTGCGAGCCCTTGACCTTCTCCAGAATAGCCCAGTATGTCATGAGGTGTTCGACGGCTAGTAAAGGGGGAAAAGGGTTAGTTGTCGAGTCGCTTGGGACGTGTGAAAATAGATTGGATCAAAGCTGTGACGAACCCTTAACAGCGAACTGCTTCTCCATCTGTAGTAATTATTTAGGTCAGTATTTGAAGATTGAACCGGGTTGTGTGTACACGCGGCTCGGTCGGGCGCAACGTACATCCTCAAAGTTCTCGGCCTCCTCGGGGTTGAATGGCTTGGACATCTTGGCGGTATTTTTCTGTCGATACTTCTCCAACAATTGTAAAGTGAAAGAAACAAGGCGTACTTGAGGAATGCGAATGAGTAAAGTGGGGGAGTCTCCAGAGCCCCGCGAACATTTTTTCCGGGCGGTGGGTGATTCTGCCGCTTTGTCGCACGACGTCATTGGCCCGTGACCTCGGGAACGGCTGGCATCGCGGAGTGCTTTCTAGCATCTTCTCTATGGAATTATTATGGCGGGGAAAGGAATAAATCAGTAGGAAATACTCATACAGTTCGTGGGAGCACGTTCAATATTGTATATTCCACAATGAAGTAAATTTGACGTGGTTTAGAGCCCAACATCCAAATTATTTCGTACTATCAGTGGCCACCTCGGAGCCGACTCCCAAATTTATATAGTTCGAGGTGCCAGGATGGTGCACATACGTAATAGGGAGTACCCAGTACCCCTGTCACTCTAAGATTCGGTAAAGCTTCCAAGGGTTGAGGCTCAGGCTGTTTCCAAGGTTCCAAGGTTCTTGGACCTCGGGAAGTTCACGAGGCGCCCAAGTGGCAAGTTCAAGTTGTAGATTACTACCTACTAGTACTAGGTTTTCTAAGTAGAGATCAAAGTACTAGTAATCTATGTTTAGTATTCAAGGTACAAATAGTGCTCTACATGTCTATTAACTAGAAACTAGTGAATCCCATATTAAATCACCGTATAAATGCAGAAAGCGTTCTGCTAGTAGTACTATTAGTAGACAGTAATCAAAGAAATTTCATTTCTCTGACCAGTACCAGGATCCTCGAACCCCGAATGCGAACTTGAAATATCATAAAATACAGAGTGTAACCAAGAAAGAAAAATAATGAATCCCATTGCCAAAGCATGATGGATGCTAATGATCGCTGATTTTTAGTAGTAGGTATGTAAGATGCATGTGGGGAATAGGCACAACGATGAGGTTAGGGTGGGAAAACACATAAAAGCAACAAATCCATAAAAACGCCATCGCTATGCTAACTAACTAAATTCGCCGTGATGCATCGTGGGCGGCGACACGGATATTGAAGAGAAGGTCATCTACCTGGCGGAGGGCTTCAGGGTCCAGAGTGGCAGTCTTCATCTCATCCAGAACCTTCTGCAGGGATGAAGTGAGGCCCGTCTCGGTATTACCCGTGTCCGGGATTGTGTCCGGAATTGGGGATGGTTTGGTCTGGACTTCAGCCGTGAAAACGCTCGTGATTGCTTGACTCGAAATTGCTGGTGCTTCTTCGGGAATCACGTCGATGTCCATGGTTTGAATATCGTTGGTGGTGGTTGTAGGCTGGGTTGAGGCGTCTGCGTCCGTCATTTGGGAATCAGTGGCCTCCTCGGTGGAAACGGGAGGAACATCTGGCGCTGCGGAATGTTCTTCGGGAATAATCCTCTCGGGAACCATGGCCTGGGAGTCCGATTGAGTCCCCGAAGGCTGCGAATCGCCAGCTTGAGATTCTGGCTGAAGATGGTGATCTTGAGTCGCGGAGTCGTTTCGGGTTGACCGTGACTTGCGAGAGCGAAGTGGTCTAGACCTAGTTGGTGGTGCTTCTTCGGGACCAGGTGTTGGAGGTTGGTCATCCAAGCGTAGAGACTTGCGAGATCGCTTCGACGATGCTGGTGCTGGTGCAGGTGCAGGTAGATTTTCCTCCGCGGGCTCTGGAACAGGCTCCTGAATGGGCTCCTGAATGGGCTCCTGAATGGGCTGTTGCGTTTCGGAAACTTGTGTGGCGGGTAGGAATTCTTCCACAATGGGTTCTTCCTTCCGCTGGGAGCTGCGAGTGGACCGGCGTGGAGTGACCGTATCTTGCTTGGCAGTGGTATCCTGAGATACCTCTGGAAGACCAGGGTCGGGAAGATAATCCAAGGAGGCAGTCGGCGTCGGCTGTTCAAGATCGACGTGAGTCTCATCCTTCGTTGCGGTGAGCCTAGTTGATCGACGTCGCTCTTTCGCATTATTCGACTGAGCCCCAGAAGAATCTTCTTCTTCACGCTTCCTCTTCCTAGACGCTTGTGTGGCTGATTGCTCCTCGCCGGTTTGGATATCCTCAACGAGGTTGATATGTCCACCCAGATCCACGGCAGACTCTAGGTCTTGTTCCAGCTGGGACGCAATCTGAGTTTCCATTTCCTCACTCGACGAATCCAAGTTGTGCTCAGGTGGTACCAAAGTAGTAGAGGCCTCATCAGCAGTCTGCTGGTTCTGGCCATTTTTCTTGGGAGATCTAGACGCGCTCTTCTTTCTCTTCTTCTTGGACGCAGACTTGGATCTCGGGGTTTGCGTAGCAGGAACCTCTTTGGACTTTCCAGGGGTTTCAACGGTCACTGGTGGGACGGGATTCTGGCTGTTATCTATGCTTTGACCAAGCGCAGCTCGAGTTCGGCGGCTAGGCGGCCTTTCGTCCACCTGAGAAGCATCGTCGTTTTCCTTCGAATCATCCTTTTGGTCGAATGAAAGAGGTGCCGAATCCATCGCGTTATCATTGTCAGGTTTGACAGGGCTGTTGGGTCCGCTTTGTTCCCCGGAAGAGTTCAGTAGCATTGCCTTTCTGATCTTAGCAGATCGGCGGCGTTGACTCCTAGACTGCCGATTTCGCTTCTGTGGACTCGGACTCCGGGAAGTAACTTCTGGGGGCGATGATGGAAGATCGGACGCATCCATCATTGCTACATCAGGAACCGTTAAGATCGGTGCTTCCTTGTTCGCCGCGGGGGTTGGATCTCTGGTCGCAGGGGTGGGGGATGATCCAATGAAACCTTCTTCATTTTCTGTCGGAGCTAGAGTGGGAGTAAGGGGAATTCCAGCGGCAGTATTGGAAGCCTGAAACCGTCGCAGATGGACAGGTGTGTCATATCCCGATTTCCCGGGTGTGTTTGCAGGAGAAGAAGACCGGATGGATTCAATCATCCTGAACATTTCACGCCTATTAGCCTGGGGTTGGATTGTTGGCACATCCTCCAGGGGTTTTTCTTCAGAGGCCTCTGGTTGCGTATTTGCCGGGAGTTGAGGTTCATTTGATTCTGTTGTCTCGACAGATGATTGATGTTCAAATCCAACGACAGGGGACGAGGTGATGTTTACAGATCGGGACTGGGTGTTTTGGGATACGCGTCGCTTATTCTTGGGCTGGTTGTCGGTCGTGTCTTGCTTGTGGGAGGGCCATGCATCGGAGTTCTATGTTCGGAAACATTAGGATCGTGACCTTCTCGAAGCAGACCAGTTACATTACCTGCAAGTTTTCCATCTGCTGTGCAGAACTGACATTCCATTTGGCCATGGCCCTTTCCAGAGACTTGGCTATAGGAGTCCCCCAAATAGCTGGTTCTAATGAACTGGCAGTGAATTCCCAGAACTCAACAAATTGTTTGAATCGTGAATGGTGAGCCGACTCAAGGCCGGCACAAATGATAGTCTCGAACTTGCGATGAATCCATACTTCGTCGGGTACTGAATACAAGATGTTGATCACAGAGGATGAGAGTGCTCGGCACTTCATAAAATGTTAGCTTGTGCTCGAGAATTCTAGGAGGAATATACCCACTGCTGTCAAAGTACGGCTATCTGCACCGTGCGTCAAATCAACTTTGCAATATTCATCTTTAATCCAGGGGCCTAAAGGCGACTGCAGCGATTCAAGTACCTGACCACGAAACGATGAATTACCGGAACCAAGAAATGAGGTTAGAGATTCCAGGAAAATTGGGAGGGCGTGGATTTGCGAGGGGTCGAAGGAATCATATGCCAATTGCAAGGTTTTCTTGACCAATTCGATGAATTTGTGAGGGAAGAGGGGCACCTGATGGGATATACCGTCAATTCCTAGGGTTTCGTCCTGCATGAAAGGAATGGACATAGAGTGACTCAGCACCACTGCCACTGGAAGGTAGGTGTCGTGAATAGCAAGCGAAGCGAGGCTTTCGGCAATAGGATCCACAATCAGAGTAGCCACAGAATGATTACCCTTCTCTGTCCGAACCACACGCACACATGACTCTAACAGACATGCCCACTCAGGGTAAGCGGTTGGAATATGTGCGACATCTGCCAGGATTTTGATGACGTTTTCGTAGTCACGGGAAACCGAACCATCGCGCTCACGAGAGGACTCAATGGGGAAAGACTGCAGAGCATCTGCGGCTGCTTTTGCACTGATTCGCCACACGACATCGGAGAGGGTCGAGGAGCTAGATGTTGGGTTCACATGGGGTCCAGTCAAGTTTGCACATTGCTGCAGTAGCTCGAGCCGGGATCCACGGGAAATTTTGGTCTTGCAAGCAGCTTCAATAGCGCGGCGCACGAGCTCGATATATGAGGATGTTGGCGTTATAGAAGGGGAATTGGAGCTGATTGCTCGCAGAAGATGGAGAATAGGGCTGTCCGGGGTTGTTCCCGGTGCTGTATCTTGTTGAAATAATGCGTTACCAGTTTCAAATATCTCCTCCATAGTTTTGACGAGAAGTTTTTCAGTGAAATTAATGCCACCAAGCGAACCGATAATGGTGATTGAGAAGAAGCGAAAGCGTTCCAAAAAGACCTCTGAGCTGTTGTCGCCAATGGCATTGAGGGACGGAGGTCCAGCAGACCAGAGACGTTTCAAGAGCCCAAGAACACTGGCGACAGCATGCATAGATTCCCCCGAGGGCGTAATTTCCTTGTTTGAGGCCAGAGCCAGAGCGTTGCAGAAACTACCCCAGGCAATAGCGATATTTGAGCGTTCAACGGATTCTTCATGCCACACCGAGGACTTGAGAATCGACTCAAAGGCTCGAACGATTGATGCGGCTCTAGATCGAACCCATCTTGGGTCAACAGAAGGCAGTTCTTCGGCTTCGATCTTGGAAGAGTCATTGATACGAGTTTCAGCCCAGACCTTGGCCTGTGAAGCCGATAAGAGGTTCGCTATGACACGCGACATACTGTCACTGAGAGCGGACGACGTGGCAAATACGCCTGTGGCAGGGATCGAAATATACTCTTCCCAGACGAGGTCGAGGTACTGATGCGGAGGCGAAGGGCGGAAGGCGTAATATAAGAGGTTATGATAGCTGGCTAAAGCAAGTTGAGTAGGTGCCACTGCTGACCTGTCCGATTTTTTACGTTCGAATTGTGAGATAACAGGTTTTCCTAGCATCTTGAGTAGCGACCGACTAGTCGATTCAGTTGGGCCAACAGCGAAAACGAAGCGATTCCAGCCCAGAATTGCCTGGGCCTTTATGGCAGGTTCACTGCAGTTGAAGCATTTCTGAAGAACCAAGACCCACTCTTTGAAATGTTCCCATTGATCGAGACTGCGTGACTTGCTCCTTAGAAGCAGAATGATAATGCTCCAGATCTGAGGAATGTGAACACCGCTTTCAACCGTGCTGATCATTCGCGACATTCGATCCCGAACCTCTGTCACAAGCTTGCGGTCTTTTTCAAGTGAGCGGTCGAACAGTTCGCGAATGCTCTTAGACAGCGTCATGTTCGGGCCCATTGTCATCGCAATTTGGAAGCCGAGAGAAATAGCTTTGAGTCGAGTATCTTTCATAGGATGGAGTAGCCCAAAGATAAGCTGTTCAATCCAAAGCGATGCCTGAGAGACAAAAGATGACTTGGATTGGGCGAACAATTTGTGATATATGCTGAGTCGGTGGAGAGCGATCGCCTTGCCGGTAACGTGATTTGTAACATCTTGTAATGCCGAAAGAAGACGCGTGACTCGGGTGTTGGTCATGATTTTGAGACCAAAGTTTTGGGTAGAGAGGATGGACATGTAGTGGGTCAGAACGGACTTGGGCACCTTGGCCTCCTGGAGGGAAGTGATCGACTGCTCGACGATGAAGACCTTAAATTCTTCCGATAGTTGGACAGAGATGTCATTGTGCCAAACAAAAGCGGCGGAAAGCTTGAGAGCTTGGTTGGCGAGATTCGTATCCAAAGGCGCACTGTTGACCAAGTCGCGGGTGACGTCGCGTTGAATGAAGCTGGTGATCAACCCCAATTTCTCTGCAACATCTCTTCCCGCCGGCAGTCCGTCATATGTCCTAAGAGCGCCAAAGAATTGCATGTATGCGTCAAGACGAGAGGTGAGGGATTCTCCAGCCAGCTGCTGGATGACAGATTCGAGGAGCATGTCGAGGGATTCGGTGGTGAACTTGTCGACATTCGGCGACCAAACGGGGATGGGCGAGCCGGTCTCTTTGAGGATGGACTTAAAGGGCCTGATTTCAGATGGCAACGGGCTGCCCTGGATGGGACTATCTTTGAAATCGGCCGATTTAGCAGTCCAGGGCGAGTGTATTTCGGTTTGCAGCCATGGTGAGAAGGTAACACGTTTGGAGGCGCGACTGGAGGGAGGAGCCCTGGAAGAGTGCGCCGGTCGAGGCGTATCTCCCGGGGTTTGAGCGTTGATTGGGGTGTCTTCAACGGGTTGATTCTGGTCAATTCGTGAACCTGGCCTCGGAGGTGTTGGTGGACGAGCAGGGAGAGGGCCGAGGGTCTCCACCATGGTTTTAGAAGAGGGTAAAAGAGAGACGGAAGGGCATCAAAACCATTTCTGGGGGAGGGATTGAAGTGAAGATCAAGGAGGAGCTTCCATTGAGGACTGGGTAACTGGAGCTGGCAATGGCAATGGGTCGATGGGGCTGGAGCTGGAGCTAAGATGAAAACCGGCGAAAAGTAAAGTTGGACGCGCCGTCGCGGGATCGCGTAAAGTGCCCGCGTGAGGCGTTAAGGCGCTAAGGCATCCGCGTCTGCACAAGCGCTGGAACTTGCACTTGCAGTATTCCCGCAGTATTCCTTGCAGGATATCATGGAAAGTAGCAGTACGGTCGCGGAGATTTTTAGTATTTATATATGTAATCTATGGATATTGCATTTACTGCGAAAAAGAAATATATGGCTCTGGTGGGAATTGGGTTGAACTGTGCATAGTCAGTAGTTCAATTCATAGGGTCAATATCAAGGTGGAATAATAGTAACTGGAGAAAAGAACCGATTATTTCTTCCATATAGTATTTTCCACTCGGTCAACACGTCAGTAAAGATGTGTTAGCTGAGTAGTATACTCTACTCGTCCCTCTGTGGCCCTGGAGTAGCTCGGGTGGGGTCTTTCCTCGGATGTTCCCCCCCGCGGGCTTCTTCTCCTTCTCCCTCTGCTTGAATTTGTGCTTTGCGCCCTTCCATGCCCTGACTAGAAGCGCCGGCTTATATACATTTCCAGCATCTGGTGTATTGGTCTCCAGATTCTCGCCCTCAAGATACCCGGCTACCCTAGGTAGTCCAACCAGGCGACTCGTCAACATGATGGCATTCGGCCAGCTGCATGGGGCAGGTGAGCTGGAACAGATCGCCATCCTGAATGCGATTTAATCGTATACCCTGAGCCGAGCTAATTATCTCCAACAGAGAAACTCAAAAAGGTGACCCAGCTGCTCGATACCCTCCAGAAGGACCTGCAGGACAAGCATCTCACATCGGCGCGTGAGTCTCAGAAACAAGCTTCAAAACACCCCTCCCCATGTGACCTCATGCTAATATCTACCACTTTTCTCTAGAACGTGTCCAGATCTTGCTCGAAGTGCGCCAACATGGTACGAACCCATCCGACGCCGGCCCGATATATTGCAGCAATGTACGATAGTGCTCTTGCAAACCACATCATAAAAAGGGGGATCTGACGGATGATGCAGGGAATCAACACGCTCATGCGCTATGGAGTGGACGGTGAGACGGTCGATGTTCGCCGAGCAGCCTTGCGTGGAGTTGCCAATGCCCTTTTGCTCGACCCAAAAATGCGCCAGATTTTGGTGGACACTGGGTACGCAGGGAAGCTAGCCGAACGTCTCAAGACCGACAGCTCCGACGACGAGATGATCACAAGCCGCATTCTTTTCTTGATGACCTATGATACCACATTGGATTTTGAGATCTTGATCAACAAGCACTCATTGGGAGATAACGTTAACTATGTGCGTTCGGTTTCAATGACCCACGGCTCTGAGTTCTGCACTAACAAACTCAGCAACTCGCCCGGCACGCGAAACAATTCCCCAAGTCTGGACGTGCGTCTCTCTCGCAGATGGATGAATTGGGCCTCATCGATACTCTCAAAGTGATATTTAATGTCTCCAAGATCTACCCCGACCTCGCTGCTTCCTTTTCACCTTCTATTCCCCATATCCTGAAGATCATCAGTCGCATAGAGATTCCAGCAAAGCCCCTGGAAGGTCTCCTAAGCTACCTCATTAACTGCCTGTCTGTCCTCGACCTCGAAGAGAAGAAGGGCAAAACGTTCGATAGCAGTCCTCTGTTCCCGACATTCGACAAGAACTGCAACGTGGATAAACTAATCAACATTTTGGATCAAGCTGTCTCACTATACAGTCCTGAGGAGCTGGAGGAAAAGGCTGTCCCTCTGCTGCATTCTCTTATTGTCGTTCATGAGGTAGCACCGGATGGGCCTCGCAAGTATATGCAATGGTTGCTCCTACCAGAAGACAATGACCGCACCCAACCAATCGGAAAATCCGACACTCTCTCTTCACGACTTCTCCATTTATCGACCAGCCCCTACCCAAACTTGAAGACTGGTATCTCCGAGCTAATGTTCGTCCTTTCTGGAAAGGATGCAGAGAACCTAACCCGCCGAATCGGTTATGGTTTTGCCGCTGGCTTCCTGGCGGCTCGCGGCATGGAGATTCCCCAAACTGCTGGTGAGGCGTTTGCGACAAACACGGACGGGCAGGACTCGGACGTCAACCCAATCACTGGACAGCGCTGGAACGCAGAGCCCGCTGATACAGGTCCTCCTATGACTATGGAAGAGAAGGAACGAGAGGCAGAAAGGCTCTTTGTACTCTTTGAAAGGTATGGCAACATCAATTGATTGTGCATAGTATTTATTCTAACATCGCGATAGGGCGAGAGCGAATGGTCTTCTGGGCGTTGAGAACCCGGTCAGAACGGCTGTTCAGGAAGGCAGATTTGAGGAACTCTCAGATGATGCAGACAGTGATTAAACACGAGTTCACAGTCTCTCTGGAGTCCTAGACATGGGGGCTATACTATTTTCAATTGCTTTTCATCTCATGCGGAGACTTGGTGGCCACGGCATACATTCTTCTATGATTTACCCCACAATCTAACATGCAGCGTATCCACAAAAAATGTACAGAGTTCCGTTTATAGCGGTTCATATAGCATTGGGCGCATTGTGAATCAACCTCGACGGCCGGTTTGATGAGTCCATCGAGGCTCCAAGTTGGGTCTCGCTCCAATTCATACCTTCCATTTCGCCATCTAATTGCCACCTTCATTTATCGCGGCAACAAATCAACTCCAAGGAGACTCTTCCAAAAATAAGAAGTCTCCAGTCAATCTAAAGCATAAGTTCTAGTACTAAGCTTATTCGATTGTGGTAGGTGGTGGCTCTGGATATCACAATGATGTCTTGTGGCGCACATCGCCACTCCAACCCCAACATTTGTATAAGAACTAGTTATTACATTGAGCTTCGATTTATACGATTACAAGCCCAAGTATCGAAGCATCAATCGACTACCCTACGTAAAATTCAGAGGTTTCGATATACCAAGGTCTTAAAAGCATTGCCACCCCCGGAACGCAGTATATGATGCAAGCCGGTCTTGCAACTGGCATGTCCGCAACAGAGAGTATGCACTCGCCGCACCTTTGACCAGTGGATCCCAATCTCAGTGACCTAGCCCACGTACTGCCGTCCGATCTCGTGCCTAATTCACAGACCCGGATGGCTCTGCATGGCCGGGGTGGGCAGGATGTTCTAATCCCCTACCTGAGCATCGGGGCCTGGTCCTGGGGCGACAAAGCCACGTTTGGATATAACCCAACTCGGGATCTATCAAAGATACACGCAGCCTGGCAGAAGCTTAAGGCCGTCGGACTCACCTTCGTGGACACCGCACAAACTTATGGCGACGGCGAGAGCGAGAGAATCTGCGGGAAGCTTTTTGAGGGTATGCCCCGGGACTCGTTCGTCGTACAGACCAAATGGCATTCGACATCGACCATCAAAAATACAATCATGCAATCCAGTAGTCCGAAGAAGATGCTCCAGGGCTCACTTGATCGCCTGGGCCTGGAGTATGTGGATATTTATCTCGTTCACGCGCCCATTCACCCGGGCAACATTTCGACAATCGACAAAGGGTTAGCGGCCTGTATAGAGTCCGGCCTCACTCGTGCCGTTGGCGTAGCCAACTACAGCACGCAAGAAATGATCAAGATGTTAGACGAGTTAGCCAAACACGGAGTTCCGCTCGGCGTATCGCAATGCGAGTACTCCGTCATCCGTCGTCTTCCCGAGACAAGCGGGATGATCCGTGAATGCAAGAGGCGGGGCATTTGTTTCCAGGGCTTCGCGTCATTAGCTGAGGGCCGGTTGTCGGGGAAATATTCGCGTTTCAACCAGCCCCGGCGAACGCTACGATTCAGTAGCTATCCGATGCACATGCTGGAACCAACCATCACTGTACTCAAGGCTATTGCGGAGAAACGCCATGTTCCTGTTCCAGCTCTGGCGTTGAACTACTCCATAAATAAGGGAGTCGTGCCTCTGGTGGGTATCCGTAATCCAAAACAGGCGGATCAAGATATGCAGGCATTGGGCTGGCGGTTGACAAAAGAGGAGATCAAGCAGATTGAGGAGGTGAGTCTGGAGGGTCAGACCTCTTCAATGCTGCAGCACGGTTAGAATAGATGAGAACTGAATGATTCAAGTTTGTTTCAGAGTGTTCCCTGTGGTGTGTTGTAGAAAAAAGAGTGGAAAGCAGCACGAGTATAAGAGGAAAAAGGAGAGAAGGGAATGTGGTGGGGCAGCTGCGATTCCCCGCCATCCGCCGCGGACGATCCCAGTTGACTTCACTTCAGTCCAGCCCCGGCCATCTTCCTTTCTCCAACCGACCATCAACTCACTCACTCACCATGGATCGTTCTAAGAAGCCCGCTGCCATCGGTGTGGGTGCCTCTCTCCCGCAACCTACCATCGCCATCAAGGATAACACGATCTCGGCCAGCCTGCCCTCCGGCGAGTCCGTCACCATCCATCTCTACGGCGCTACAGTCACCTCATGGAAGGCCAATGGTCAGGAACAGCTCTTCGTGAGCAAAAAGGCCCATCTGGACGGCTCCAAGCCTATTCGCGGAGGTATTCCGCTCGTTTTCCCGGTACGTCTACGCGTCTTCGTTCCCTTGGAAGCTACAAGCTGACACAATCATCGTGCTCCGATCTCCAGGTCTTCGGCCCTCCTCCCCAGAACCACGTCACCTCTCCCCTCCCCCAACACGGATTTGCTCGTAACTCCAACTGGGAGTTTCTTGGAAAGTCTTCCTCCGAGTCAGCGGAGACCGCTGGCCAGGAGAAGGCCGATCTGGCTGTGAAGCTGGACTTCGGATTGTCGCATACCATGTTGACTGAAGAGTTCCGCAAGGCCTGGCCCCTTGAGTTTGGCCTTGTATACAGTGTTACCCTGACGAAGGATACGCTAGAGACATCGCTGCAGGTTCGCAATGAGGGAACCCAGAACTTCGAGTTCCAGGTCCTCATGCACACTTACTTTAACATCGATGTATGTTCAAACCAATTGCTATACTACACACGTCCCTTGTTTAGTGGTATCATCTGATCTAACCCGACATCAACAGAACATCTCGAACGTCCGCGTCAAGGGCCTCGACTCCAAGACCTACGTCGACAAGACCCGCAACGCAACCTCGCACACCGAGTCATCCGCCGCACTGGCAATTACCGAAGAAACCGACCGTGTCTACAAAGAGCTGGATCCCGCAGTACCCGTTATCATTTCATCCGCCGACGATGACAAGCCAATCTTCTCACTCACCCGCAAGGCCCTCACTGACGTGGTTGTCTGGAATCCCTGGATCGAAAAGGCCAAGGGTATGGCGGACTTTGGCCCGGATGAGGCCTACCAGAATATGCTTTGCGTAGAAGCTGGCGCGGTATCTGGATGGCAGACTCTTGAGGCTGGAGAGGCTTGGGAGGGCGGTCAAACTATTAAGTCTCGTCTGTGAGGATGAATCTGATTTTACATGATGTCTGATGATTCAAGATGCTTTATTTTTAACTTTTTATCACTTTCAAAATCAGGAATAATTGATAGAGTTCGCTCATTATCGTACCCAGCAGCTTTGCACCAAGTTTCTGAATTATATCACTGTAGAAGCAACTGCCATGCGGCCTCCACTAGATCGAAAGCAATAAGATTCCAGTTTCTGGTACGGTGGACGATCAATCTGCCTTGCTCCAGAGAAAAGCCCCCAGGAACAAGATGCCCAGAACTCGGGGCCCATTCGGGATCCAGAGGATCGATATCACAAGAAAGATGAATTGGTTTGACCACGGGATAAATCGGCACTAATATCATCAGCCTCACTTTGAACTTATTATTGTACAGATTAGTATTGAACATGAAAGAAATTAAGGAAAAAAACTTGAAGAAATCAAATCTCAAAGAACACAGCCATACACATATCCATATCATCGTATCTTATGAAATCTTCAGTCTCATCTCACATGGCAACCCTCATCAACACATTGCACTGGTGAATCCCTCATGATATCAATGAAGGATCGCCTGCCTTCCTTGCCCGCTTGTAAAGCACTCAATCTCTCCGCAGCCTCGAAGCTATACTGTGGTCCTCGGTATACCCGACGACCCTTAAAGATCCACCACAAACCCACCAGCGCCATCAATCCCACTGTAATGACACTGGTGTAATTCATATTCTTCACCGTAGGAGGCATGACGAGCGGGAAACAGAAGAAAACCACAGTAACCATGATATACACCAAGGCAACGATGTTCACCACCGTGCCAAGTTTCTGACCCATATAGAATGGCCCGGGCACCATATTCCGGCGGCTTGATAGAACGTGTGGGAAAATCGCACCGAAGTAGGATAGGGAGCTGAGGACGATGAACGATGAAATCAGAGCTTGGAAAGCAGTCGTACTGCCCACATAAATGCATCCTAGACATGTAACGAGCCCGCTCATTGCAACGGTTGCCCGGACGGGACAGTTTAGCGTCGGATGGATTTGAGCGAAGTAGCTTGCGAATGGTGTAGCGTTATCTCGTGCTAGACTCCACCACATTCGACCGCCTGTAATGAAGGTGCCAATAAGAGTGGGGAATGTCGCGATAAATAGAACGGCGATTAGTCCGATTGCCCCATTATTCGAGCCAGTTGCCTGTCTGTAGATTTCGGCTGTTGGGAAGAATTGAATGTCGCTTGCGTAGACGGCGTCGAGGTCTTGAATAGAGTAAAAGAGGGCGATGAGGTAGACAAAAGCTGTCGTAAATGCAGTAAGCATTTGTAGCATTATCCCCTGGGGAACCTTCACTTCTGGCTTCGGCACTAGATACAATTGTCAGAACCTGAACCCAGAACGATGCTATATGATTGCGTACCTTCTTCAGAGAGATGGCTAATGCAATCCGGTACTCCGACGGCAAAAGCTCCATTCAGCAATCCCGTCATAAAGCAGACTCCATCTGACCACCCTCCTGTTTTGTTGTGAAATTCAGTCCAAACCTGCGCATTGCTCGCATGGCTTTTTGGCATCACGGCTAGCACGATGACCGTCACGACAAGACCGCACATTGAAACCGTCAAGGCGATCCGATTTATCATTGGAATGAATCGATTCCCGAAGCAAACGATAGCGCAAGATGTCCAGTTCACAAGCTGAAATGCAACGAAGACTTGCCATGAGTGCCATTTCACGGTGGTGTTTTTCAGCAAATACATCGCCACGCCCTCGTTTCCGAGCATAGAGCTCATAGATGACGCGGATAATAGCCAGGCGCAAGCGTTGAGATAACCAGTGAAGTATCCTGCTTTGCGGCCGCAGTTTCGGCTGAGGACTGAGGACCAGTAGTATACGCCGCCGGCAGAAGGCATGGATGAGGCTAATTCGGCCAAGGACGCAGAGATGGCTGTGTAGAAAATGCTTACGAGGATGAGGCCGTACAGGACGGCCATCGGGCCTCCATTTTGGAGAGCTGCGACAATAGTGCCACCCGATGATGCCCAGGAACTAGACAATGTCAGACACAATTCATGGATTGCTGGGCAAAGTTCAGTCATCTTACTTTGCAATCACGATCCCGAGACTAGTAAGGCTCCAAAGTCCGAAATGCCTGTTTAATTCTTGTCTGTGACCGAGGGCAGACTCTAAGCGAACCTCATCGATCTCCCCCTTCGGATTGAGCGAGTTCATCCCGCTCCGGGGTCTTTGTGGCTCAGCCAGCTCCATGGTGTGCGACTGAGTGCGCGAAAGGAAAGAATACGGGCATGGAAGAGTAGAAGAGACAGGTTAAACAGGAGCATCAGAGACGAAAGAGCCGGTGGAATAATATCAAAAAAGGAGACACCCCGCAGAGGCGAAATGACCCATCCTATTTGTGGCCGTGCCTATGGAGACAATGCAAGTCGACACCCCAGGAATGCTTGATGCGAGGGCTCTTCCATATGGCAGCCACGTGTGGGTTGCGAAAGAGGAAAATACTACGAGATCGACGATATGACCTGTCTGTGATAAGTTCCGGGAGGGGTACCGTAGGGTAGTAATGTCCACAATTTGATTATGTTGTGTACTGGCTTTTCCTGGGCGCAAGCCAGGTGGGAAACTAGGGTTGTCACTATTGGCAATAGGTGGGTTGGTTGGGGCGTTCACTCCTGCGACCCTCTGCTGGTAGCCGCGTCGCGAAAAGCAAAAAGCAGTGAAAAAAATATTTGGAGGCCTGAGCAGATTGGTGTTTTGCATGTACATATGTATCGAGAGCAAATCAAGGCCTGGTGGCTCAAGGGAGCTGCCCAAGATGGGTTGTGAGTATTGGACTCGTAATTCCGCTGCAAGGGGGACTTGAGGTGACTGGTCTAAGAGGGCTTCCATAGGGTCGGAGGTAATATCATAATTTCGGAGCAGGGCAACTCCGAGGGAAAATCTTGAATTCTACGTAGAGTAAGAAGATTGACGCGTCTCTTTGACTTGGTTCTGAGTAGAATTTCGCGTAACCTTCACGCGTTGTCTGGTGTCCCTGTGCCACCCCTTCCTGCGTCAGCAACATTCCCCAGGGCTTTATCCGTCTTAACTCATATGGTCAAAGCTTTCTCGATGGCGTCCGTTCGTAGACCACATGGCACTATTTTTTACGTTCGATCCAATGCGAGATCGATTTCATATGTATGTCATTGACGGTGCAGAATAAATAACATCCAAATGATGGCCATTGCTGGCGTATTGTATGCTTCCACCTTGCCTCGGCTATTTAGTACTTTAATTTCCCCCTCTACCTTTACATGGCAATTTCTCTTCTACAGGCGAAAGTTCCAAGGCTCTATTCTAGCTTCTAAGGCTTGTCACTACTTTTTCACCCTGACTTGTGTGCCATATCCATGGATCCCGGTAAACCAGCTCACCCAACGCCTATATAGTATTGATGCTTGGAAACATTAAATAAAAACATTGGGTGCACTTAGAGTGAATTCCTAGTGCCAGTACAAAATATAAAATCTCCGGGCTTTTCTGCCTCGGGCCTCAGTAAGAAATATCCTATGCGCCCTGGAAAGAGATCAACCTGACATGACCGAGTTGCTTGTTGGAGAATTTTCAGCCCTCCATTTGTACCAGGGGTCAATCTGATTCCAAGGCTTGTTATGACGGGAGTATACTCTGCTCAGTATATACTATACCATCCGGAGCTATGCAAACGAAGAACGCCGACCGGGAAATGCTCACTGTGTACAGTAGCAAACTCAGCGACAGTATTATAGTCCTGTTCGACTCCCGAGGAGAACACGCGCTAAGCCCTTTAGTGACATCAATGGAATACATTCATTGATTCTTTAGAGATACTACTTGGTGCTATTTTGATATTGTCAGTCTAGTAGGTGTTTGGTAACACTGTTCATTTGATCAAGTGTAGGCTCTTTTACAGTTTTCCTATCCTTTTAGGAGGGTCGCTGAACTTGTTCAGACAAAACTAGTTGATAATTTCTACTATGCAGTCACGGTAATATGTGCTTACTTTAACTTCTTTGTAGGAACTGCCCATGGTTGATGCCGAAAGTGGGAGAAGGTATTCGGACAGGAGTTGCTGTGCTGAACTATGCGTACTCCAGTGTGTGAGCTACCAATTAAATAACCTGGCTGCAATCCGACCATTGGGGATTCCGGAACTCGGATGAACCCAAATTCAGCGTATTTCGAACCTAACTACTAGTGCGTACTAATTACATCTTGCTATGTGGTAGTAGTATGCCCAGGTGTAGCCTTGTCCGCGAAATGCCCCGATCGAACGTGTGATTGATGCCCCACTAAATAAATACTATTCGTTTTCACCACTGGCACTGACGCATATAATTAGAACAATCAACGGTTGTATTCCAGACCAGATGCGGGTGCGAGAATAAAATCACCAGCCGATAGAGAACTGATGAGATGTAATAGCAGACAGGTATGAAGCCTATTTTTGTTTTCTTCTCATTATCTGTTTATTTTTGGGAAAGGCATGAACGGGAAGACCTGTCATGTCTAAGCCCTTCCATCAGCATCGGATATCGCGCTAAAGCTCAAGTCCGCGAATCTCATTGTGAAAATCACCAGCGATCGTTCCCGGGAGCTCTTGAGTTTTGGACAGGGTCGCGTTGCAGATCCAAAGCCTCGGCAAGGCCAATCAAAGGTCATGTCGCAAAGTTTACGCGCCCACTCTGGAATCTGACCTCTCATCCCATTTGCTTTTGCTGGAGCTGGTACCAGCGCTGATCGCCCCGACTATCGACATCGTGCATACAAGTGGCTCAAAACGATCATTCTGCAGGATTGGAAACCCTAAATGGAGGAGAAAAACCGAATATGCTCCGGGAGGCCGGTTACACTGAGCCTCCCCACTCGCTTAACCGATCCATTCTGGATATCCTGCAGGATAGTTGTGCCACAGCATGCAGAAGCAGCCTGGGAAACACACTCAAACCGCATAGATTTGCGCCCTTTCGATGCAACCATCGATTTCTCACTTTCCACAGCACAAAATGAAATGCGGCTTGAGCTGGATGAAAGAAGCAACTGCGCAAGCGAACGTAGGGATTGGCAGGCACTGGGTGATGGCGATTTGGTTTTCCATTACGATCTACATTCCAAAGGCAACTGCCATAGATCTGGTTCGGCGGCTCGAGGCGTGATCCCTTGCATTGGCTCCTCATTCCTCCTTGCTTGTCACTGGATCCTCCAGCCCAGCAGTGACATTTCACTCCCAAGATGCATGATGATGCAGCCCTGTCCTCTGGCCACAGTGCGCTGACTCCTCTAGTGTCTTTGAGCTTATCGCTCTTCACCGACTGCGGCTATGAGATGAATCCTTTTGTTTAACAGGGACCCCACTGAGCTATCGGATACATTGACCTACTGGTTGTCAGGCCTTATGAATGAGCGGATGGTTAAAACAAATCTCAGAATTTAACCTTCCCAAATTCTCTCACTCTTTTGCTTTCGCGCCCATGGCATACTATCTTTTTGGTTTCGCCCAACAGCTGAGGCCATAATCTCTATAGAGCGAGCAACGCTCCATCGGGCAGGATGGGCAATACCTCACCCACTCCCCACGCCCTTCTTGTGGAGGCGCTTATCTTTTGGAGTATTGGTCTTGTCATTTATGGTGGTCGAATGTTTGTCTATAGATTGCCCTTGAGATATGGTGCTTCGCTAATTATGAGATAGGATCTCTCGCATGATTGCGAATGGAGGAATTAAGCGGTTGTTTTGTAAGACGAAAATCCCGCATCAGCCTCATGACCAATACCTAATGTCAGATCTTGCTCTTCAGGGGACGATTATGTTATGTCCGCGACTTTTGTGAGATCGGTTCCTTTCTGGAGGCTATTTTCCTGCTCTCTTACTGATATTCCTTCTTTCGACTAGTGCATATACACGGCCATGTTGGTGTTGATTCAAATATCCTCGCGTTATGCAACGAATCTTATGGACCCGAAAGACTACGATACAGTCCTCGCCGACCCGAAACAAGTCAGCGACAGAATTTATGGAAGCAAGATCGTTATTGGTCTCGAACAGTGCATGCTTTTCTCGACTTGGGGAGTGAAGACATGCATGTTGATACTATATTGGAGGATTACGATGAATCTGCGCTCCAACCTTTACATCAAGATTCTCACTGGCTATGTGATTCTTGGATTTGTTGTTATCATGGTCACCTACTACGCTGTCTACTGTCGACCATTTCAACAGTACTGGGCGATGCCAGTGGATAATATGCAATGCGCCACTTACCAGCATTACTCCATCACGCAGGCAGTCTTCAACATCTCCTCAGACGCAGTGCTGTTTGCGATCCCAATCCCGCTTCTCATCAAGGCTCAACTGAAACGTACACGCAAGTTCCTACTGATAGGAGTCATGAGCCTGGGTCTATTCACGATCATTGCCGCGATCCTCAACAAGTACTTCAATTTCGCCTCTCCTCTCACAACAACATACCAAATCTGGTACATCCGTGAAGCCAGCACCGCTATCTATGTCGCCAATCTCATGTGCTGGTGGCCCCTCCTTCGCAAACTACTTGGACTAAAAGCATTTTCCTACAACAGCAAAAACCGAGGCAGGCCCGGACAAGGCGCTGATCAGAACGAAGATAGTGGGTACTCCCAAGGCTCACGATCGCGGCCATCTTTCTCGCTTCCGTGCAAAATGCATTTCATCCGACCAAATTTCCGCAAAACTGGAAATCACCCTCCTCTGCCTAAGAACGGAGACACGCACCGATCGAGTCAAGAAGCTATCACTCAAGTTTCAAACGATTTCATGGACGAAACTAATCGAACGGACTCTTATCCACTCGATACATGGGACAGAAAAGCAAGCCGTGGAGATATTGAGAACCCCAGGCCCCCTACTCGAGATTCAGTTGCGACATTCGAAAACGCGAACCCGAAAAATCCCAGTCCAGGCCGAATGCGACTGGACGTCTAAGCCTCGAAATGATCATAACTAATAGACCGGAGCTTTTGCTCATTCAAGTCTCTTTGTATTTAAACAATTCAGTGTCCGGCGCTGGGGATTTAATTATCGGTTTTCTATTTACAAAGACTTGGAAGCATTCAATAATCCTAGCCTAGGACATTCCCCGGAGGTTTAAATTTGCGTATACGAGCTAAAAGATACGCGCGAAAATCTCCGCAAAGTCAGTGGACCTTGTTCTTGTGCTTTGCCTCATGATGCTTCTATATTTCCACAATACATCTACCTTATGCTTATTTCATTTGAGGCTCTGGTATAAATAACTGGCGAGATCGGAGATTCGGAGATAGGCGGTTAATTCGGCAGCTTCACCGACGACCGACACCGCGTTGAACTCGAAGTGAGTGTGGGGGTGGCCAGTGGCCAACGATGGTGTCAGAGCGGATATTTTTCCAGTCATTTCCCATCACGTCTTTTGGTTTTTCAACCGTTACAACCTCCGTCCTACGCTTCTATCACACTCGGAGAATACATGCGCCAAGGAGAGATTGCCTGCCCGTGCTCTTTGTATATCTTCACGCGCGTTTGTCCGACCTCAGAACGGTCGCGTGCCCACCTTTTACCGAATGGGGGCAAATTCTCCCCACACGCGCCACTCTTGGGATGGGGCCGAGACCAACATTCGTCTGCCAAGTCAGGGAATCGACTCCCCGCAGATTGACATCTCTAGTGACGATGATGAAATAGACAGTATTGACACAGCGATAAATGGTGGTGGTTCGCCAGGAACCCGAGTCGTCGCTCCGCTCATGGCGGGTCACCGCAGGTTTCCCTCAGCAGACGATGATATTCGCGCCAGCGATAACGAGAGTGAGAATGGTCATGTCGAAACAGAAGCCGAGAAGCCGGTGACATGGGCCTCTTTGCCCAAGAAAGGGCAGCTGGCGATTCTTACCTTTGCGCGATTGTCCGAGCCCCTCACTCAGACCTCTCTGCAAGCCTATATGTTTTATCAACTTAAATCATTTGATCCCTCTTTGCCTGATTCAGCCATCTCTGCACAGGCAGGTATCCTCCAGGGAAGCTTTACAGCAGCGCAGTTTCTAACTGCTGTCTTTTGGGGCCGACTGGCAGATGCTCCCTGGATGGGTCGGAAGAGAGTACTTCTCATCGGCTTGTTGGGAACAAGCATCTCCTGTGTCGGTTTCGGCTTCTCTCGGTCGTTTATGGCAGCCGCAATTTTTAGGACACTCGGTGGTGTTTTGAATAGCAATGTGGGAGTTATGAGGACGTTGATTGCTGAAATTATTGCAGAGAAGAAGTAAGTTCAACGGTATCCCAGATAATCGTCACGCCGCTAATACAACTAGGTTTCAATCACGAGCGTTCCTATTACTCCCAATGTGCTTCAACATCGGTGTCATCATTGGCCCAATACTGGGAGGATCACTCGCAGATCCAGTCAACAGCTTCCCATCCCTGTTCGGTCCTGGATCCACCTTTGGAGGAAAGGACGGAGTATGGTGGATGCAAAGATGGCCCTATGCACTTCCAAACGTGCTAAGTGCAATTTTCATTTTCATGTCAGTAATTGCCGTTTTTCTCGGCCTTGACGAGGTGAGTTATCCCTTACTCAAATTTTATACCAAATATGACGCGAAATACTGAATTTTTATTTCAGACTCACGAGACAGCTCGCTATCGAAGTGACTGGGGCCGAAAGTTAGGGAAGAGAATCGCTCGTGCTTTCACCAGAACTCCTCAACACTATCGGCCATTGAACCGCGCAAATGACGACGATTCCTTGTACCTGGAAGGTAGCGTGGGAACTTGGTCAGCACCATCAAGTCCAATTCGCTCCCGCGCACCTCCACTCCCTCGCCCACACAAGAGGCCTGGACTCAAGCAAATATTCTCCCGGAATATTGTGATTACACTCCTGGCCCACTTCCTACTCGCCTTCCATACCAGCGCCTTCAATGCCATGACCTTTACTTTCCTGCCAACACCTCGTGCCTCTGAATCTTCTCGGCAAGGCTGGTTCCACTTTGGCGGAGGCCTTGGTTTACCCTCTGCACGCGTTGGTCTTGCAACGGCCATAATTGGATTCATCGGTCTTCCGCTGCAAATCATTGTATACCCCCGTGTTCAGGCAAAGCTGGGAACACTTACCTCATTCCGCATGTTCCTCCCATTTTCTCCAATTTCTTACCTTCTCATGCCTTTCCTCGTCATCCTTCCTCGCATACCATGGATCGTTTGGCCTTCATTTACTTTGGTCGTGTCGTTGCAGGTTATCTCTCGCACATTTGCCCTGCCAGCAGCCATCATCCTAGTCAACAATTGTGTTACAGACCCTTCTATCTTAGGAACAGTCCATGGCATTGCGCAGAGTATCTCTAGCGGGGCTCGCACACTGGGCCCGCTGCTTGGCGGCTGGGGTCTTGGCCTGGGTCTTGCACATAACATGGTAGGGGCAGTGTGGTGGGCTTTGGCTGTTGAATCTCTGATTGGGTGGTTCGTGCTCTGGTCAGTCCATGAAGGCCAAGGAATTCAACCAGCTAAGAAGGCAGTGGATGAAGAGGAGGATGCTTGAGTCTCTTTGCGCTTTTATGTTAGACATGCATCCACTGCAGCACATTACGTACCCTTAATATAACGTTAGACTAGGAATAAAAAAGCATATAGTTCTTCGAATGCGCCTAGTACTTGCTCAGATGCCCGGGAAAACCTGTGGGCGCATGTACAGCGCTCCATAGTGGCAACCGGCTCAGTAGTAGTTCAACTACTCATTTTAAGCATACTTGTACTTGAATGTTTTGTAATGTGGATTGTAATTGTTCTTAGACCGCCTCTCAATGCTCTCACATCCTTAGGGTTTCTCTCTTATAGCCGTAACATGTATTAGTTCGAAGTATTATTTTCCAGAATCTTGTATCTGATCCGAATACTATATTTTCACAAGAAGCAGCCGTTCATCTCAGCAAGCGCTAAAGTCTATATCTGAAGCTGGGTGCCTTGTCACCCAGTTCAACCAATTGCTCAGCAGTGTACTGGTAGACACCATCCGCTTCCGCCTCCCTCTTAGCATTCAGTCTCCGACAAATCATATAATACAAGATCATTGTAGCCAATCCAATCGCAGCAAATATAAGCACTAAGATGTGGCCAAGGCGATATCTCGGGGCATCCTCAGCGCGATAGAAATTAGACGCAGCGGCTCCACCCATAGTTCCAAAGCCCATCTGAATAGCCATTCCAATGGCTCTCTTCGCATTGGGTGCCCAATTATTTGAAGATAGCGCGAGAAGACCGGGGATAGCTATAAGTCTATTAGCCTAGCCATTACAGCGAGATGAAGGATTTTGATGTACCGGGGTAGATTCCACAAGCAGCGATAAAGCACCCGGCGTATGTAAGACCGGGCATGAAGGTTGGAGGTGCTACAGCAATGATGTATCCAACGACGATTGCGCCGTAGCATAGAACGGTAAATAGACTGCGCTGGCCGGTTTTATCGGCAAGATATCCGACTAGGACACATGAGACTGTGGCTGCTGCATAAACTGGGATGGTGAGGAGTTGAGCAATGGCCGCCGAGTATCCAAGGCCTTTGATGATGGCGGGAAGAAAGAGTGAAAGTGCGTAAACAGCGCACGCCTAATAAAATTAGCGGGATACTCGTAAGTATCAACGGAGTGGGTTTTCCTTACAACTCCCCAGTAATTCAGACAGTGAAACAGTGTCTTTGGGATCGTGATCAGCATTTCTTCTTCACTCGAAAATTGGTGGTATAACATACCTGCCAATCAGATAACGCGGCTTTGATTTGCACCCATTTTGCCGACTGTTCACTTCCCAGTTGCGGGCTCATAGAAACCTCTGTCTGTATGGGGTTCAATGCTTTGAGAATGATGTTTTTCTCCTCTTCTGTAAGGAAGGTCGCTGTCGCCGGCTCGTCCCAGACTAATAGATAGGAGAATGAAGCTGCCACAACCGTAAGGATTCCCTCTAGTATGAAACTGCAGATCGTCAGTAAGTAATTGGTTATGCATGGGTAAATGGATGATCGTACATCCACCGCCATCCCTCAAGCCCACCAATTCCATCCATCATGCTAATCAGATATGCCAACAGACCAGAGAAGGCGCCTGCCATTGACGCAGAGGCGAATATAAGAGAGAGTCTGAATTGCGCATTTGCACGGGGGTACCTAATTGGCTTAGAATGGACAATTTTTAATTCGTCAGAACGAGAATTATCATACCAGAGGGAGATGTAGAAAGCGAGTCCTGGGACTAAAGTAGATATGGCGTTAGTGGATAGTCCTCAGGCACAAGCTTTATGTGAACCTCTTACATAGCCCAGCTTCAGTAAGTCCTGTATTGGCGTAAAAGTCAGTTGGGTTCCGAGTTCTGAACAGAATAACAAATCGCTTACCGAGAAAGAATCTCGCAGCCAATAATCCCGAGTAGTTTTGAACAACTCCAGTCAGCGTCATGACAATACCTGTAAGACTATTAGCTGCATTATTCTTGTGAGCAAGGGGTCGAATAAAAGCGGCATACCCCATGCTACCATAATCGACGGCAGCCAAATGCTGGGCTTCAATCGGACCAAGAGCAAGTTGCACAGTGGCTCGGTAAATGAGTATGGGAAGAAAAATATTGTCAGACACCTATTCTTGAATTCGTTAGAATGTAATTGCTTGTAGACAAGTTTCGGGGAGTATCGACCAATTGTATTGCTGGCCGACCAATCCAAGTGACTCGGACATTCCTTGGATATTCGCATTTCCAATACTTCCTATAGTAACAGGAAAACTACCATAAGTAAACAGGCAAAAGTGAACGGAGACTGAGATGGCGTTCCTTACCTCTATCCAAAAAGCTGAGCAGGTAAAGAGAAGCCAGGATAGGAATGACCCGGTAGTCAACCTTTCGCAGAATCCTGTTGTACTCCCTATCGGATACGTCGGTAATTGACTCTTCGATGGCTTTTTTAGGTGATATATCATCCTTCAATTCAAGATGGCCGACGAGGCCATCGTTATCGTGAACCTTGGCTTCCATTGTCTTCATGGCGGTGAACTTCGCTTGGCAGGAAGAAAGATGAGAAGAAGAAATCGAGGGGCAATCGAAGCGAACAACTGGATTGCAAACGATCGGTCAGTTTCCGAATCATTGCGGCCTCGGCTCTCTTAACTTTAAAATTTCTGACATTTCCGCAGATCGAAAGTTGAAAAGGCTGGTGATTGTTTGCCAAGCGTTGAGAATGCGGAGTTCTCTCCGCACTTCAGCTACGATCATACTTGATCAAGTCTAGTCTTGTCCGACACCGGCAATCCTTCGGAAAGACGGGTTGAATCAACAAAGGCTTCTTCAAGTTCATATATGAACTTTTACACCAAGAGTATTGCAATTGTGGATAGGATATAGAAACAATTAGGATGTACATGCTAGCAACCTAACTTGAAACCACCGAATTGCAGAGTGCTTCATCCCCCTGAAATTCTCACGTATATTTCGAAATTCAAAATGTCTTCCTAATCTCCTGTTTTCCTTCGAATTGTATATGCATTCCAGCCAGAAAGATATCCTATATATCCCCACAGATCCCTATAGATCTCCTTAACGTCAACCATGGTACTGCATCAGGCAACAAGGCACATACTTACATAATCCCTTATCGCAGCAAGATTCTGGGGTTCTTATCGATGACGTGAGGGGTTTCCCCGAGTTGGGCTCCTACCATGAACAAAACGAAACAAAAACATAAAAGAAATCCCAGCCAACAGCGACCCAAACATCAAAACAGCCCATAATAACAATCACCGCCTGAAGCAAAATGTCCGACCCTATCCCATCCGCAACCGAACCAGCAGACCAACCTCCCCTGCCCGCAAACGCCGAAGACCGCGCCGCCGCCGCAGCGCTCTCCTCCCTCAACACAACAGAACTCGCTTCCTCTGACGCAAGTCCCGCAAAGGGCCGCTCAAATGCCGAGCAAGAGGCCCTAGACAGAGCGATGAATAGGCTCGAGATTGCTGCGGGGCAGGGAGGGCCACCGAAGAAATCATCTCAGCCGTTGAAGGAGACTGAGGTGAAGAAGACGGTTAAGATTGTTGCGGCTGATGTTTCATTTTTGGTATGTGTATAATCTAAAAAGTGGACCCCTGGTGAGACGAGAGTGGAACTATGTCGGATTGATAACTTGCTAACCTACTGTTTTCGTCATATAGGCCGAACAGCTAGACGTACATAAAAGCAAGGCGACGGAATTGCTTCGTGCTCAGGAAGGTGATGTAACTCGTGCCATGAGGGCATTTGTTACTCCGTCGTTTCGAGCATGACGTGAATCTTGCCTAGTCTCGTTATTTTCTTTTTGGCTTTCCTTCTAGTCAAGGTACTTTTAAGTGATGCTAGGTCACAATTCAAGGGCAATGCCACCCATGATCGTTGGTCTCGTATACTCCCGACGTTCCAATTGCAGCCGGCCAACCCCCAGTTCATGCTATGATATTACTCGGACGCAAAAAGCTCCAAGCAACGAGAGACTAAAGTCCAGCCACTCGGTGAAAATATAGAGATATCTGTAATTGACTCATATTGAAATAATGCAAGGCAAAATAAAACAAGGCCTTATGGCACGCCGATCCCATCCAGAATCCCATGAGTTATCCTCCATACTCCAAACCACTGAAGAAAACTCCACAAGTCCCCATATGTACAATGGACGACAGAATGTATTAAATTCAGACAAAAACGTCAAAGTTAGACAAAAAAGAAAACAAATAAGCTAAGAAGAATCACCGCTTTAAAGGGCTGCCAATGGCAGGACGGTAGAACGTGCTCTTCCTCCGAGCAGCCTCCATCCGAGCGCGCTGTTGCTGCCTCGCCTCCTCTTCAGACTCCTGCTCCAAGCTAAAGGAAGGGGCCGAAACAGGGAACAAGCCCTTATTGCTCTGCTTGGGTGGGCAAGACTGCTGCACCAGCTGGTTTCGATTGGAGAGGAAGTATGGTGTGGCGGGCGACATGCCGATCGCATCAAGGTTGGCAAAGTTGTAGCCAGGTGTTTGTGGGAAACTGTACGGGTCTGAGGAGGATTGTTTGGTAGGGGTCGATGGTACATCCTTTTGTGATGACGGAGGCGTAATCTTGCGGAATCCATCGATGGCGCCGCGGTCGGCTCCACAGCGACGGCCGCTTGCTGAGGGGGATGAAGGTTCGGCGACTTGAATAATGGTTCCGTTGACATTGCTCAGAGCGCGCGGCTCCATGCTCTTACGACGCTTTGCTCCCCCGCGGGGGATGATCGAGCTATCGACTGAGTAGGGGTCTTCGTCGAGCCACTTGTTTTCTCTCTCACAACTGGGGCAGTGTTAGTTTGAGGTTCGGACTTGATTGAATGATGAGTAGAACTTACTCGAGAACCCAGCCAACGCCTACACACTTCACCAGGCCCGATGCCTGCTTGACCTTCTCGAGGGTGCGGAGGCCACCATCCTTGTATACGACATGGGTGATGCCAACGCGCGCATCTTTGGGATCGGCTCCGTCGACAGGAGACAGACTTGACCGACCATTCCAGGACCAGGACATCACACACCGGGCGCCCATTTGCTGCAGTAGCTCAACAAAGATTCCAGATGCGTCTTCGCCTTCGGTGGTGTGTACATCAACATGTACGACAGCACCTTGCAGCGCTTGGCTGGAAGGCTTAGACTTACGGGGTGACTTGGAAGGACTGCGCGCAACAGATTGAGATTTAGATGCTTCCATTGAGCGCCTGGGGGCGCTGCAACGACGCTTCGAGCTTGGGCTTCTGTCAACCCGTGGCGACTTCCGGGTGGGAGAAAGTGTCGGCGCACTGTCCACGAAAGGCTTGAAAGCCGGCTTGCGGACACGGGTCGATGAACGAGTAGGCGACGCGCCGGAAAGCGAGTGGCCACGTTTGCGAGGAATCTTCAATGGAGAAATTTCACCCTCTCCTTTCAAGGGGACCTTGGAGATAGTGTGAACGGTACGTTGCTCTTGGATAGCTCTGATAGGCGTGGCGGGGATGATAGTTGTCTCGCTGTTCTCCTTTTCTTCATCAGACGGCATGGCTTGTTCTTGGTGTTCGATCGGCTCGGGTGTGGATGAAACTTGGCGGGCACGAATCTGTTCATGTTCTTGCTCCAGAACAGTATGATCCTCGTCTTCAAATATTTCACTCCTCGAAGGTGAATGCATGATCTCTGAATATTCAGTCGCAGCGGGGGACTTTTCGGTTGCCACGGACACTGGTGACATGGAACCGTCATCGGTCCGCTCCTGAAGTGGCAACTCCGCAAACAAAGACGGTGTGTTTGCAAGAGGAGTACGTGAAAGGTCGGGGTACGACACTTCACCTGCCTCTGGGGTGCTAGGCTCAACCAATTTCTCCAGAGGACCGACAAGTGAGAAAACACCTCGTCGGAGCGGCCTTCCAGGACGATCCTGGGATGGAGTGTTTGTTTCCCAGTGCCCAAATTGTTGCGCTAGTGGGGTGAAGCCCTGATTAACATTAAAGTTAGACTTCCGGCGGGCCGCGATACTGGGTGTATCGGCAGCTGTGGGGGCTCTCGGAGTAGGAATTTCGGTCAGAGTAGTTTCGAGAAGACTTTCCTCCACATCATCCACGCGCGGCTCGAGGTTGAAATCGTAGAGTTGATCTTGGGACTTAGCACTATCTTGCATGGAGACAGGTGTCGCATGACTGACTGGGGGAGTAGAAGCTGGTGGAGGAATGGAGGGCATGCGCTCAAAGGGGTGAGTTCTCTGCTCGCCTTCGTCCAGTTGATCAGGCAAACCTGCATTGAACATAATCTCCAATGTGGCCTCAGCGGGCATGACTATTGGCTCGTCATTTCCCATCTCCTCAGATTCATACTCTTCATCCGGCTGCTGAACTGAGTGGACAGTGTCTTCGATTTCATCGTCGCAATCGTTCTCCTGATCACTGTCTGATTCGATACTTGCTTGGAGTTGTTCAAGAGTATCAAAGTTGAGCGAACGCTCCGAGTGCAGCATTCCAAGATCCTCTTGATTCGGGTTCTGGGTCTCCTGTTGGGTAGGAGGTTGCACGACTGGAGCTGCGAAGTCCTCATCTGCATCCTCGGCTATGCTAAACGGCAAAATGTCTTCATGCTGCTCATCCACCTCCGAGGCATCATCTTGAATGGAAGCAGAATCTTCGAGAATGAGTTCGTCCTCAACGACGGCTGGTTGCTCGAAGGAATGGAAGGGTGCTTGTAAAGATTCCATAGTATTGAAGCAAATGGTGCCAAAGTCCTCTGGCTCATTTTGAATTTCCTTCTGCAGCGCCTCGAGCTTGTCTTCGACGTCTGTATCTGAAACATTTTGTGCAGAGAGATCTTCGGTGACGTTATCTTCAGTCGTATCGCCCACATCGGTCATTTCGAGTCCAGGAGCCGAGGTGAGGTCGCCTCTCAAGACAGGCTCTGCTTCACAGTGTTGTGTCGCATCATCCATCTCGACGGGCTCTGGATTGACATCATTGGTTTCCTCGACTTCCATCTCAGGGTCGGATTCGACGTCAAAGGATTCCTTCATCAAGGGCGACTCAGACATGGGTCGATAAGACTGCAGCTCGATTCCAAAAATGTCACGAGCAACTTCTTCCACCATATCGATATCTTGGTCTCTTTGGCTCTCCGCTGATACAGGCACGATGGGAGATTGTTTAGGAAGAGAAGTGGGCGTTGTGCTGATCTCTTCTTCCAGGGTAGCCTGTTCCGTCATCGACGACTTGGGCGCGAATAATGAGCTTTTGAAAGGTGATGCTCCCTTCTTGGCAGGGCTCAGAAACAACGAGTTCCGCGCAGGGAACGCGGCAGCCGACATCGAGTTCTTTGCTGGGGATTGCAAGAAAGAAGCACCCAGTTGGCCCTTCCTGGGTGACATCTTCAATGGGGATGCTTGGGCTGGTGTAAAATTCGGCGCGGAGATAGACTGGGAGAGATGGCGGTTGGGAGTATCTGCATGGCTAAACTTGAATGGGGAAAGTTCAGGGCGTCTCGCGGGGCTTGACATAAACATAGATTCGGTGAAATCGATGTTCTTTCCGGGGGGAAGCGCCAGGTGATCGTCTCCGTGCGTGTTTTGGCTGCGCTTAGGAGTAAAATTGATTTTGCGGACTGGAGATCCGAGACCAGTAGATCCATTTTTCGGAGTAGAAGCCTTAGGTTCACCATTCTCATCGACCATATTGGAAGCCTTCTTAGGGGTGAAGTTGATCTTGCGAACTGGAGATGCAAGGCTGGGATTCTCAGCCGCATCCTTCACAGGTGAATGAACAACCAACCTGACGGGGCTGTTGATATCATCCTTGGTAGCGGCGAGCTCATCGTCTTCGCCGTCAGAACTGGCATATGCAGACAAGGATTTTGCCATCTGCTTAGCCTTCTTAGGGGAAAGAGGTTGCGCAACATCCTTCTTAGCGGGCTTTCGTCCCCGGGTGGCTCCCTTGCGAACGGGTGTACCTCCAAGACCAGTCTTCCCGGTTGTCTGTGTGGCAGCTTTCTTGGTAATAGGAGCAGTCACTGCAAGCTCGTCCTCCTCTTCTGATCCTGACCCCATCACATCTCGGAAAGTGACTGTCTTCTTTTTCGCCGGGCCACGCAGGATGTTAGACCGCATGGTGGTCGAGTTTGTCGCAATCACGATGCGCTTCGGGTCGGAGGTGTCGCTTGATGGCTCGGGTTCTGGAACTGTACGTGTATTCTTCCGTGTTGCTTTTGATGTCGTGGTGGTTTGAGCTGTCTTGTTGGTTGAGCCCTTTGGTCGTCCCCGAGCCTTCGGCGCAGTCGTAGTAGGGGCTTCAGCAGCGGCTGGTGTTTTCTTTGGCCTTCCAACGCGCTTCTTTGGTTCAGTCTTCGCGGTCGGTGCGTCTTCAATTTCAGCCTGGGTTTCCTCCACCGGCGCAACCTTTCTGCCACGAGCTGTCGAGGACGAGGTAGCCTTGGTTGCCGTATGCGCAGCCGGCTTTGCGCGAACCCTTGGCTTTTCCGGTTGCTTCGTCAATACGTCAAGCTCATCATCGGTATCGTCGGAGTCGTAATCTGCGGGCGTCGCCTTGGCGGTTGTTTTCTTCCTGGCATCCGCAGAAGCCTTCGCTCTGGCGGCGGAGGCGGCAGTGGTCTTCATAGCAGCTCGGGGTACGGTACGAGACCCCCGCTTGGCGGGGGATTTGGGCAGGACAGCTGCGCGAGCCATTGTGGCGGGCAAGGCAGTGGGTTGTGTTGTTGATATGGCGTCTCGATTGTTGTCGTCGGTTGTCGCTTTATGGATTTGAATGACGCGGGGGGCTCATGGCGGGGTTGAGTGGATTGCGGTTGTTGTCGTTGTCGTTGAATGTCGTGGCGGAGGAGGTGGAGATGAAGAAGTGATGTGATGCATTCAACGCGAATTCGAAGGAGCTTCCTCAGTGGAGTGCGCTTGCTGTGTTTGGGCGCACCTTCCTAAACGGGACGACAACCCACTCCGTTTCTATGGTAACAGTCACGTGTTGCCGATCTGCGCCTCGGCGAATCCTCGGCACGAACTACAAAAACATCCCGAAGATCAGCCTCAACACTTGACAACTCTTATAATTGATGAACAAACAGGTCTATCTTGAACGAAGGAAGGCAGTCTGTAACTACTACTACCTTGGTCCGTATGCTAATTCTTCAATGTCTTGAGATAATCCAAGTTACACTCCATGGCTCAGGCTGGAACTTCAGGTCTCCCGAGTTTCGAGTCTTCCCTCAAATATATATACATACAAAAGGATACTAGATCTTGAAACTAACTAGCAGTACTCCCACTGGCAGCTCGAGATTGCCAATGGGACCTTGAAGCCATTTTCGATGGCATATCTTTCTTTTTTGATGTTCTTTTAAACAACCGCGTCTCGGGAGGGCTTTAATACCACGGGAACAACCTATACTTCTTGCTAAATACTACAAACGGGAGTGGAGGCGAAAGAGCTTCTTTCTTTACTAGTGGGAATTGAAGCACGGCAAGATCATCTCAACCCTTTCGTCAAGTGCAATCTTCTATAGTGCGTGATCACCTGTCGAATATTTAATTGTCTTCTTCAAATGCGTCCGATGTTCATCTCTAACATTGGCTATACAGCGTCGTAGAATCCGACCCATCTTTAGAAACGATCTATGCTGCTAATCCGACTCCTAGTGTCGATTATACACACCAGCCTTGCCAGACCTTCAAATTCTCCAATTTTGAATACAATGAACCTTTAAATAACCTAGAAATACTAGTATCAACCCAAAAAGAAATGTTCAAATAAATTAAATGTGCCCAGATGACGCCATCATTATCAAGTGTAACCGAACTTCATTATGTACGAATTCTTTAAATCTAAACCAGACTGAAGAGCGCTACGCCAGCAGCGACAGTGGCGGAGAGTACGGAAGGAACAATAGCAGTAATGGCCGCGCTATCAGCATCCCGAATCAGGACATTTGGGTCAAAGACTCCGGGGTCCTTGGAGTCAATGGTGCCGTTCCAGCAGTAGTTCTTGAAGCACTGGGTGCACACATCAGGGAGGGTATCACCAGTGCGCTCGAAGGAGCGGCTCAGGATGGCACAGCCGACACAGGTAGTCCAGTTGCCGTCGCGAGTGCCGTTAGCCATGGTTGCGATTTCGTATCCGTTGTTGATGATATCATCACGGACGGTGTCGTCACGGCTCAAGGTGAAGGTTGTCTCGTTGGAGAGAGTGGTGTATGGGGTGTTGGGGAGGTAGACAACCAGTGGGGTAGCGCCGGTCGTGTTGGAGCTGTTGCAGCCAAAGAAGGTAGGTCGGGTGTTCAGGCCCAGGTTCACGAAGGTGTTCTGATCCGGAACGGCTGGGAATGAAGTACCGTTGCCGATACCGCTGCTGTTGAGGCTGCGCTCATAGGTGGCAACCAGGGCGGTACCGTTGGGCCAGCTGTAGGTGGTGTCGGCGGAAGAGTCGACAGCGAAGATGACATCGACATGGCGCTCGGGCTGGATCAGCGGATGCAGGGGGATGTTTTGCAGATCCTCACCACCATCAACGACGTCCAGGGCAGTTTGCTGGGCATAGGGGGAGGAGTGGTTGTTGTAGTGATAGAATGGGTTGGGATCGTAGGAAGCGATATCATCATCAGACTTGTCCAGCTTGTTGAGAATGTCGTTGAAAACATCCTTCACAAACGACGGAAGGGAGGTAGTGTTGAGCTGGAGCAGGAACTGGTTGAAAAGAGTGGAGGAAGTTCCGATAACGAAACCAGCGTTGTCATAACCACCAATGCAGCTTTCATTGCTAGGGAGAGAACCACCGACAAAACGAGAGCCTAGACTCTCAAGAGGAACGAAGCCGAAGATGGTCGGGTCGAAAGTACCGAATTCCCAGGGGTTGAACTCGTAGACAGTTGAGTTGCTGCCAACGACCAACTCACCGGGGTTACGGCCATCGGCCACGACAAGCGGCATGGGGTAGTTGCCATCCTGGAAGTCTGAGGTCTTCGCAATGGAGGACCAAGTGTAATCGACGCCTCCATCGCTGGCATTGAACATTTGAAAGGCGAGAGCACGGCCCCTTATTATCATTAGCATGTATTATCGAAATTACTTCTCGGGGGCACCACTTACCACATGTCAGTGAGTGAAGTGTCAAATCCGGCCTTCTTCTTGCCCTCAACAGCCTCGGCGATGTCCTTGTAGTAACTGGCCGAATCCAGAAGCTGGATACCACCGGTATCAGGACCCTCGAGAATAGAGTTTCCGAACTGCCAAACGGCACCATCGGAATGAGTCTGCAGCTTATCGATGGTGGTGAAGTTGTTAATGTAGATGGAGCCCAACAGCCAGCTACCACCACTGAGACCAGCGACATAAGTGGAAGATTGCAGCAGACCACCAAGATGACCATTGGTGGTGGCATTGAAAGTTCGGCTATCAAATGCCTTGATGGCACCGGCGCCATTCATCAGCGCACGGTAACCACCACCAGACACGGCGATACCGATAGTGGGAATATTAGAGGAATTACTCTTGTGCTTGTCCAGCCAAGAAGTCACATCATAGTCGCCGACCTTCACATGACCGAAGAAATCCGTCATAGCAGAAAGGGACTTGTCACGACGGGTCTTAAGCCAGTCGGTCTCATTGGAGGAGAGCTTCGCGGCGCTGCGCACCGTTGGACGAGTGCCAGGGCAGCTAACTTTGGTCGGGACATAGCCATCGGGTGCGTCGGGTAGAGCTCGGCCGAATACAGGGACAACATTTGCGGGTTCAAAGCCCGGGGGAGCTGCAATCGCGGCTGGAGGAAGCAATGCTTGTTAGCGGGGTCTGAATTGAGGAAGCGTTTTGTTACTTGAACCCGAGTCAAGTTGAGTCGAACCGAGGTGAGGTGAAGTGCAGATCACTCCGACCGATGGGGATGGACATACCGGGCAGCAAGCCCAAGGCGAGAGACGCGATAAAGGCACCAGATTTCATGATGAATGTGTTGTCGCGATGTCAACTCATCCAAGGTCCCTTCGACGCGAGCAGCCAGAGGGAAGAATCTGGATCTGGGGTGAAAGAGAGGGCTGATCATCGCCAGGGGTGCCTCATAATATTTATGCGCCGGGGCCGCCGGAAGCTTGGCCAAGCCCGCGCCGAGATTCAATGTGGGAGCTCACTCATTCACTGCCCAGAGGCAGGTTCAAACCATCACTTTCGTCTCCATCGTACATTAGCGTTCCCGGGGACGACGAATGGTGGTGCAGCGAGTGGATGGTCATCGTGTGGATCTGGTGATGTCAGGACAAACGAGCCCTTCCGAGCTCCACCAGGCGGTGCATAACTCCAAACTAGTGAAGTGGTAGTTCAGGCCTGACCTGAGGATTCTCGAATAGTGTGGCGCAGGGCTGAGGTGAGCTAGGATGGTGAAAAGGCACATAATGAACGGTACGGCTATCTTACGGAGTATATCTCCGCTGGAGGAGTCGTGTGAGGTAGAAGGTTAGATATCATGGGGGGCATTCCTGATACGTCATCACCCAGTCTGGCATTGCAAGAGCTCCCCAATGTACATACTAGTAGACTATGGAGTAGTGTATTCTATTTGATCTCACATGAATTCATGAAATTTTGATAAATAATATACTTCGAACAGTAGTACATACTCTGCGAGTACGAATAACTGCATATAGGTATGCATCTGCCTATAGACCCATAAAATTGCCCGGCCTGAATAGCAGAACCACATCAAAACAGAGTGCATTCCGCTAGTGTAGCCCAGGATCCCTGGATAATCTTAACAAGCCACCCCCATTCGCCCCCAAAATTCCCTCTAGCCACCGAGCTAGAAGCCTAGGGTCCTCCTAATTATGGGGCCAAATAAACCACCACGCTCCACACTGCGTGAACCATTGGAAATGATCTAAAACATCAATTACCGGCCCTTCCGAACGGTCTTCCGAGTATCCGTACATATAGACCCCATATTAAGGCAGTGTTGATTAGATAGCCCAAGCCAGTGCAACCTTGCTAGGCAGCTGAATTTTGTGCTTGAACACCGACAAGATTCAGCCCTGCGGCCAACAGAAATGCAAGTAAGCAGAGCAAACTCCGGCCCCAAGTTGTGTTGTACACCGCAAATTCGGGAGCTAACGGCCGGGGCTAGCGGTTTAGTCGATGGCTGAGTGGAGTTTCAGCTGAGCAGGCAGAACAATAATAATAGACACTCGTATTCGTGTTCAAATATTTTTTCGAGGGAGCGTAGAGATCAAGGAACATTTTCATTCAAACCAATGCTTCAGACTAAATAAGACCAGAATTAGAGGCAGGGCGGGTGATGTTCACGGGCCCGCCGATCGGAATATCTGGGGGATCAGGTTTCAGGTTGTGAAGAACTTTCATCGGCAACCCGCGATCGGCGGTGGGGACCTCGAGTTTTCGGGATTCTTCATGTTTGAACGACCCTAGAGCCGACTCTTAGTTGGTAGAAGACGTCTAGAACGCGGTTCAAGAGACTGGACGATGAGAGTTATGCGCTAGAGTTTGCCGAACTTCAGCACCGGGCATTAATGCAAGTATGAGAACCCATAAGTTTTTTGCTTATGAAGAGAAGAAGGATAAAAAATTGATTCATGAACTTCGCAAAGTTCCGTCAGATCAAATATGCTTTCTGGCGTACAGCTTTTGGCAATTGCTTCATGTTATCTTACCAATGACCTGACCTAGTCTCAAGTAGTGACAGGTGTCCCAACAAACCACTGGGTCACGCTGGGATGCAAGGGAAAACTGTCACGGTAGGTGCTTTATCTCAGAGACCTAAAATTAAGAGCTCTGAAATTCCCTTCTCTTTTCCGGTTTCTTGCAAGATCTTTAATGAGTGTTCAACCATTTCCAGAGATCCACGATAGAAATATGGCCGGAGGACAAAAGTCGTGTTGTTGTATATCAACCTTCGGCTAGGTACTGCTATAGTTTCTCTATGTACTATAGCTAAGCAACATACAATGGCGGAATATTTCTCCATGCTCCATTCAGTGCTTAGAGCGAGAAATCACCTGACGATGGGGCTGAGACGAATTGTTGGCGCACAAACAGCGCGTACCCCGCATCTTTCCTATGCGGTTGTGAAGTCCCATCAGGCCTTGTCAGAATGGACCCAAGAGTATCATTTAATGGTTCGAATTTTGCATCTCAAGTGGGGGTTAACTATGGATCAATCAACAACCAAATCCGTCCCCTGGGTAGGTGGTACTAGAGAGAACCATTGTAATTCAAGCCTGGGGGTGCCGATCTTCATAAAGACCTCGATGACAAGCTTCCTGTAGCACAGGGAGCCGCACATGATTCATATGCCAATCAACACGATGATGAGTGTCTTCCCGGGACGCGGACTGAAATACTCCATGAGATAAGAGAATGGGCTCGCTCCTCCGATGGGAAATGCATATATTGGTTGAACGGCATGGCTGGAACAGGAAAATCCACCATTTCTCGCACGATAGCTAAATCATTTGGACAGTCGGATTCGGTATCGTTGGGGGCAAGTTTTTTTTTCAAAAGAGGTGAAGCCGATCGGGGAAATGCTCTCAAATTCTTCCCCACAGTCGCACGACAGCTAGCTACGAGGTTACCTCAATTGCTTTCTCTTGTCCAAGAGGCATTCACGAAAGACCCAGGGATTGAAGGAAAAGGGATAATTGAGCAGTTAGATCAATTGATCCTTCAGCCGGTCAAGAATCTTGAGCAATCTGGTCTCTCCATACCGAATATTCTGATTGTGATTGATGCACTGGATGAATGTGAAGGAGACAAAGACATCCGAGCCATATTGCAACTACTTCCACGATTACAGACCAACGGCGTTCAATTAAGATTTTTTCTCACCAGCAGGCCGGAATTGCCTATTCGACTGGGATTTTCAAAGCTATCAAACAACGACTATCAGGATCTGGTTCTTCACGAGATTTCCAAGGAGGTGATCGAGCATGACATATTCCTCTTTCTGGACCATCGGATCTCGGAAATCAGAATGGACCGTGGATTGCCCTATGACTGGCCTGGCATTGATAGACTTCACAACTTGGTGACCCTGTCCGCTCCACTCTTTATCTTTGCGGCGACTATGTGTCGGATCTTTGAGGATCCCCTATGGGACCCAGAGGACAGCCTGGTAGAGATCCTCGCACATCAAAATGATTCATCTCCCCATGAGCTTGATGGAACATATCTTCCAGTACTGAAACGTCTTCTTCCCAGTGGTAAAAGTGAAAGGCAAAAGATGAAGCTCGTACATGAATTTCGAGAAGTCATAGGCTCAATCGTGATGTTGGAGAGACCTCTTTCAGTGAAATCCCTCGCAAAACTACTTGGAATCACTGAGGGAGCTATTGACCTAAAACTAAAACTGTTACATTCAGTTCTGAGTGTGCCAAATGATAAGACAGGTCCAGTAAGGATGCTTCACTTGTCATTCCGAGACTTTCTTCTGGACCCTGAAACCCAGGCCAAAACTCCTTTTTTTGTGGACAGGCGACAGGTGCACCATGCATTGACGTTGAGGTGTATTTCTGTTTGTCAAGAACTTCTACGGAAAAACATCTGCAATCTTCCAAGTTATGGTACTACGAAAGTCGAGATAGACCCAGAGTCCATTCTTTACAACGTACCGCCCGAATTGCGGTACGCTTGTCGATACTGGGCACATCATCTGGTGGAAAGCGACCAACTGAGTGATTTCGCGTGTCATATTCTTGCGTTTCTTAGAGGTTACTTTCTGTTCTGGGTGGAGGCGATGAGTTTACTAGGACTCATTTCTGAAGTTGTGCGGACAAACACTAAACTACGGATGAAATACTCAGCAGATGATAGTTGTACCGTAAGTCGGGATTCCAGCGCCGCAAGATATAAGCTGATGCATAGAAGAGCCAGGAGAAGTCAGAGATACTTGGATTTCTAGACGATGCGGACCGCTTTATATTTACTTTCCGTCAGATGGTCGACCAAGCCCCGCTGCAACTTTACAGCTCAGGGCTGCTATTTGCGCCCGAAGAGTCTGCAATTCGCAAAATATTTGAACTACAAACTCCTAATTTCATCCGTCGGCTTCCAAAAACTGACGGTTGGGGGATTCGGGAGGAAATTTTGGAGGGGAATCACGGCCTTCAAAAGGTAGCATTTTCGCCTAATGGCCAGTTGCTTGCTGTATGTTGCACGAAAAGAATTTGGCTCTGGGAAATTGCAACAGGGACGCGCCAACAAGCAATAGTACTAGAAACGGAGGATGATTGGTTTGCGAACCTGGCATTCTCACCGAACGGGGAATCGCTGACATGTGTTCTGGAAGGCGGAATAGTCCAGACTTTCGACTCCGCCTCAGGGTCTTTACTTCGAAATACCTGCGTTAGGTTTCGGCGCTCTCGCGATCAACGAAGAGCAGTGATATTTTCAAGTGATGGGTCCTTATTTGCAGCCCGTTCAACTGATAATACAGTAATAATGATCTGGAACACAGCAACCCATTGTTTACAGCAAACTCTGCATGGGAATCCGGGCATGTTCGTCGATCTGGAGTTCTCCCACGACGGCAAATCCATGATTTCATTTTTCAGAACGGGTTTTTTGTTTTCAGGGGCTGACATCGTGGCAATTTGGGACATTGCTACAGGAATCTTGCACACGCAGCAGACTCTTGACTCTCAAAAGAAAGCAGTTTTCAATCCAAAATTATCCCCCAACAAACGCGAGCTAATCTCAGCACATTTTGGCTTGAAGGTTTGGGATGTTGCGACTGGTGCTATAAAGCGAACGTTAGAAGAAAATCGCGATGTCAGTGATTACGTTATAGCTTTCTCACCCGATGGCTCGACTTTAGCAACGGCATCTCCAAATCGCCCAGTGAGGCTTTGGGATATGGCTACTGGAGCTGTTACGCAAACTGCTTTGCCCGAGTTAAATAGCAGCGACAGTCTCAAATTCTCTTCCAATGGTCAGATCCTAGCTGTAGCTAGAGAAGCCGAAGGCATAGTCATACTTTGGGACATAAGCAAACAGCAAAATTCACCCCCACACCCTTCAACTGGAACAAGTACGACCTCTCATCTTGCCTCGCAGCCAAACGGTCAATTACTTGCATCGGTTTCAGAAAAGCGGACAATACAAATCTGGAACATGGCTAAATGCACTATCGAGCTCACGGTTCGAGTCAACTCAGAGGTGAAGTGCATTGAGCTTTCCCCGAAGGGCAGTCTTCTAGCAGCGGGAACTGCTGATGGCTCAGTCGTGTTATGGGAAACGGAAAAATTTACCGTTGTGCATAGTATGCGCTGCGGAATGGAATTGGCTTCGTCCCTGGATTTCTCGCCTGACGATAGTTTCATAGCATGTCGACATTGGAACGGGTTCAGTGTATGGGATACTGCTGAAGGACTCTGTCAATACTACACACGAGGGTGTAGTGGCTTGGACAAGCCTCGCAAAGGTCATTACTATCTCATGTCTGCTAATATTTCTTCGAATATTTTGTTCGTAGCCGGGGATTTTCCATCCTGGATGTACTCTGAAATTTGCAGTATCTGGATAGGTACTGTGCAAGATTCAGCAGAGCTTGACCGTTGCCTTAGAAGGGGGCTTCCCTTCTCAGAAAACCGTTTAGGTCATTTTCATCACTGACATTATCATCCGATGGCAAGCTCATTGCTTTAGGAGCCTTGAGCGGGGAAATCACAGTCTGGGATTTAACAACGACACTATTGAAGTGGGAATCAGGTCCAGTGGGTGAAAGCGGGGTAAGCCGCCTGGAATTTTCCCAGGACAACCGACAACTTGCTTCAAGTTCTTCCGCAGGAGGAGAAATCAGGGTCTTTGACACTGATTCTGGGAGGGTCCTCAAGGAATGGGTATCTCGAGCGGCAGTACTAGATTGTTTGAAATTCACCGATGATGGCTCTCAATTGAGTACCAGCGTGGGAACTCTGAATATCGAGCCAACCAACCCGTCAACACGACCTGCCATTGAGATAACCTTATTAGAGGAGGACTGGGTTGCAATCAATGGCGTGAGAGAGTTGTGGCTACCCCGGAAGTATCGTCCCATGAAAGTGCATGTCAAAGACGGTGTCCTGGCAATGTTGCTTAAGTCCGGGGAGATGTTTTTCATAGAATTTCAAGTTGCCGCATAGTTAGGAGATGTAATACACAAGCGTGTTAGCTGGTTAAGCTATTAATAAATGTGGTCAGTGATGAACTACAAATTGTACTTTCAAAGAGTAGAATCAAAGATATGTTGAAGTGATATTGTGGAAACCCATGCCATAAGGGTTAGGAGAACTAGAGTAGTAGCTAAACGAAAGTGATAATGGAAAGACGCAGCAATGGCGCATGAGAAAGAAACAAAACGGGATATCTCAGATATCGAAGGCACGATGTCTACGTCTATTCGCGAGCAGAAGTGATCTCGGCTGAAACAAAAAGTCCCTCGGACTTGGCTTCGGCGATGACTTGGCCCTCCGGAAGATTGTTCAGCTCATCCTCCTCCTGATCCAAGCTCCAGAATTGCCACATGAAAAGGAAGCCACTGACAATCGAGATAACAGCAAAGACACTGTAGTTCCACACAAGCAGAGGGTCTTTGGAGAGCGGGTTCAGAGCCTCTGCAATGGCGGCGGAGACGGCATTGGAGAAAAGCGAAATTGCCTGGATGAAGGAACGCATGCCGCGAGGAGCCTTGGAGTAGGCGTACTCAAGGGTCGTGATGGAGGCGAAAATCTCGGACAAAGCAATCAGTACGTAGGAGCCAGATTGAATCCAGACGCTCAGCGGGGAATTTCGTACACTTCCATCAGGATTGGCGCACGTATTTGCATCGTAACCACAGGGCGAGGTCTTGTAGATGTAGTGCTGGACTCCGGTCGCCCAGCCCATCCCCATTGCGCCAAGTACAAAGCCAACGAATATTTTCCTGATGGCAGTGAAGCGTATTCCTGCTCGACGTAAGGCGGGATACAAGAAATAGTCGCAGATGGGAATGCATATGACCAGAATGATGGGGTCGAGATTGTTGAGAACATCATTGGGGACGCCGTGCAGGGCCATGGTTCCTGCCTGGGCAGTCAAGTTATTGGTTAGCTGGCTGTATGACAACCAGTAGAGTGGCATGTAACAGAAGACCGCACACGCACAAAAGCCGCGGCGGACTTCATCAACCCAGGCATCGTCGAAAGTCATCCAGTGTGGACGATCCTGAGGGGCAATGTTGGAGGGCTTTGCACTATCCCAGAGGGTACCGTCATGCGTACGCTTCCAAAATTTGACAGGGTTCCATGACCAGCGGCTGCTGAGGGCATAGAAGAAGACCCGCACCGCTTTGGAGGTGACAGAGTCCTGGGGCTTGGCTTGGATGTACCGCTTGTGCCCCCACCACATGACAACAGGACAGAACATGAACATTACAGTAGGGAGCAAGAAGCCAAGCCAGAAACCCACATATTTCTCCGCATAGACCATGGAGATCTGGCCGATCAGAGCACCCACGTTGATGAAGAGATAGAAATAGTGATAGATTCGGCTTTGCGTGATGGTCGGATCAACAAGGACACGCTCGCCGGTGGCTAGGGTGCGTACTTTCAGATTGACAACGGGGATCTGCTCGACGACCAATGCGGAGATGTTGGGTTTGAAACCACCGGTTCCAAATCCCATGATAATCACACCCAGCATGAATACAGCGAAGCACGTAGTCGTGTTTGTGATGACTTGGGGGATGGCAGACATGACGAGAGTGATGTGCCCAATGATGGCAAAGAATATGGCCCAGCAAATGGTCTTGTAGCGGCCCCAGTACTCATCAGCGATATAAGCACTGAAGAGGGGAATGATGTAGCACCAAAATGTGTTGAAAGTGTTGATGCCATTCGCAACTTGGGTGCCTTTGCCGAGAGCGCCCGAAACGCCCTGGGAGGAACTACCACCAGCCCCGGTCTTGTGGTTTGACCCGGCCGGCCCATGAGGAGGCGCAAGAGGAAGAGCGTGATTCACAAAGTTGGAATCTGGATGACACATTAGATTAGTCCAATGGGCCACTTTGAAGGTATTTGAAGCATGCACATACACAAAATCTGTGTTCCATAGTACGAGAATCGCTCGCACAGCTCCACAAAGGCAACGGCGTAGACAGCCCAGGGGATAGGAGCTGACACACGACGCAAAGCTGTTGGGCCGGTCAGCTCATCGGGAGTTGGATTCTCATCGCCCAGCTCAAGATGGTAGGAGGGAGTAAGAAGGCCTTTTTCGGGGTAAGTGGAGACGTAGCCTGGCTGGGGGAGGGCCTCACGAAGGACCGGGAGGTCGCCTTTGGGGGAGCCTTGATCACGCCCCAACTCATCGAGCGCCATTTCGATGGCTGTGTGGCGAACGAAAAAGGAAGAAGAAACAAATGGGTGAAAAGAGGAGCAAGAGTGAAGTGACGGGAAGAATTCGAAACGAAAAGACTTGAAGGAAGAGAGGAAGTTCAAGAACAGAAGAGATGAAAAGGAAAAAGAGGAGAAGAGGAGAAGAGGAAAAGGAGAACATGTGAAGTGAGAGTTAATATGGGAAGACGGAAAGATGGAATGAGCGAGATGGCAGGGTGAATGTCGAGGAAGGAGCGATGTACTCGTTGGCCCAAAGGGTAACGCCCCAACCTCACTTCACTCGTCCACTGCAACATACTGCAGCGTACTGCACACTTCTACCAACTTCATACCAGCAAGAAATACCTAGGATGTATGTCAGTGTTTGTACATTACCACTGCTTGATGCTAATCACTCACAAAAGTCTCCGAACATCAATTTACCCCAGAATCTTCCGGCCACGCAGCATCGATACTACCCTGGAGTGGAGTATCTCGGCTACCAGCAGGTATAACTCTCAGTGGTATCAACAGTATATTCGGTGTGGTACACATAATGCTCTACTAGATGATCGTCGAGTGACGATGGATCTAGATGAGTCAATGAGTGACCGCGCATACCAAGTGCCTAAAGAAGCCGATCCTGCACCTGCGAGCACCTGCATGGAATGGACTGCGACGAGAACACAAAATATCCACAAGGAACATGCAATTAAACCGAAATCCTCGCACGAAGTCACAACAGTGGAATGAAGTACTGGTCAGTGAGACAGGTCTCATATTGTGGAAGTCTTGCAACGACGACATGCCAATTTCAGCCACAATGAAATCTGACGGGACGAGCACACGAGCCGTCTGGGGCTTGAAAGCTTGTATTCGTTTACTATTGCAATGACTGGGTATCATCCCCTTGCCAGATCGAAATGCAGCGGCACTGGAGGGAGGCAGATTTTGGCGATCTTCTTCAACACTGTCCATTGTCAATGCAGCCATCCGGGCTCACTGGTTATCTTCAGAGAGAAAGGTGGACTCCGCCACGTCTCGAGATGGCCTTTGAACTTATCTCCAGTTAACAGTCACTAATAGATGCTGATGTCTTTTCTAGGTCAAGAATTAGAAGTATTCGCCCCACGTCACTTATTTTCCGGAGCCAACTACAACCCCGACGCCGTTGCGGCAATGCTTCGACTTACACAACACCGAACTTGAAATGAAAAGTCATAACTTGCCACAAAGCAGTTTTCGCAATTGTGAGAGTCAAGGAATGCCACTCGCGGGAGAATCATGCCCTGCCCCCATTCGCCAGATCTGCATTAATACACCAATCCAATGTTGGGCGGAACCCGTGGTACTTTCACAACCCCAGTCCCTGTGGCGCTCGATTTCCCGTCTTCCAATAGGAACTGATAAAATCCAAGTTTGAATGTTCATGTTGAAAAGAAACCAACAAAATCCCAAAGCAGGGAGTTGTGAACGCGTCGTTTTGCCGCGTTGCCCGGGCTATCTCAGTCTCGGGGCAACTGTCTTGGCCAGCAAGCTGACACCTCAAGGTTGAGTGCATCTCGTGGGATCCCAAATTAGGGATTTCCGAATTCCAAACTCATTTCAACTCAAATTCACAAAGCGGTTCACGGGGACTCTCTCTTCTACGTCAACACTCGCTGTCACTGGATTGACTGGGCCGGCTGGTGGGACAATCGTTGTACGGTGTGACCTCCCCCTCGGGGAACGGATCGGTTTTTCACCCTCAAAACAAACACACAGAATTTGGCACAGGCCTGGTTACTTTGTAACGGACTTTGTTGGGACGGTGAGTTGCTAAAGTGCCAGCGCAAGGTGTGTACCATATCAGGCATGCCGAGGGTCATGACTCCGAAGCTCCATTTAGACTCATGAAGGCAATGTCAAGATCCCGTCATTATCCGGGATATACCGATTAAAGGTGTGCCCAAGCCCAGATTATACTTGGATGGTGATGGCAAGTGTGTCGTCAAGGCCAGTCGGGCGACAGATGGCAAAACACCCCCTTGCAGAGGCAACACCAATCAACCGGACGCCGCGGCGCCCAACAAACAACTGACAGCATCTTGTCGCGAAGTCTATGACTATTGGACAAACAAAACTCTGGGAGGACCGAGTGTGCGTCAGGCGAGCTATGACTGGCGTAAACGCGCGGTCGCCTCCACTTCCCCAGAGTCAACGACGACAAGATTCTTGGCTCGGCTTTTGTGCGTCCCAGTCCCATGTTTCCTTGTCACCACCTGACTTTGACTATTCCCAACCTGGAATACAGTGAATTCCAATCGCAAGGGATTCCTGGGCGTGGCAAGCATCGTGGGGCTCGGGGACGGGGTTGCCTCTCTGGTAGATCGGCATAAGGTCATACGTTCTCATTCATGATGTGGTCGGATTCAACTGGACAGAAATAACGGTGATAGTCCAATCCAACGACAATATCAATCACCATCTATAGCAGAGAGAACAAGGGTTCGACTGGAAAGGCCGTGCATCGCTCGTGACCAGCCCTGCGTTGTTCAATTTACTTGAAATCTACAGCGGGGGACTCCGAGTGGAGCCGATCCGTCGAAAGTCAAAGTGGGTCAGATCATCATTGCATTAACTCGAGCGATCGATATGAGTCTAAACTATAAGCAAAGGATAGAAACGCGAAACAGAATCAATCATGCTGATCATAATCTTAAGAAAAGGCCAAGAAAGCCATGAACTGCCAATGAAACCACTCCCTCATCTTATTAATAAGAAAGAAAGACGGAAGAAAAAACAAATCAAAAATCAAACGCCATGCCATGAAAGCCCGCCCGCCACGTGTATGCATACAATTTATTCTCCATCAACCCAGGGATGATGGAACAGTAGGGTATCATTTCAAGACAATCGGCATTGTCTCTACCACGCGGCGTGACCACCGTCCATGCGCAGGTCAGAGCCAGTCATGAACGAAGAGGCATCGGAAAGGAGGAAGACTGCTGCACCACGGTACTCCTCGGGACGAGACAGACGACCGAGCATGTTCTCCTTGGGCCACTGATCGCGGCGCTCGGGGAACTCAACAAACAGCTTCTCAACCATGGCGGTGACGATGTAACCCGGGGAGATAGTGTTGACACGGATATTGTATTGACCCCATTCGGCAGCGAGGTTGCGACCAAGTTGGATGACGGCAGCCTTGGAGGCGTTGTAGGCGGGACAAATAAGGCCCTGTTATCGTCCCTGTTAGTCTAAATTCGAATAACGGATGAAAAGGGTGAAAGGGCGGGGAGGGGGCAAATAAACATAGGGATCCAAGCCAGACAAGGTAGATGTGGATGGATGATAGCCGGCTTAACCGGACATGGGAGGAGTAGCAAAGGGCAGCGAAGAAAAAGGCAAGAATAAATTATTGGAGGGGGGAGGGGAGCTTACCCGATTGGCAATGGTACCACTCATACTGGCGATCATGGCGATACTTCCACCGTTTCCAAAGCGAATCATCTGCTTGGCAACCGCCTGGGCAGTCATGAACACACCAGTCACATTGACCTCGAACATGGTATTGCTGTCCTTAGCAGAGTATTCAAGCGCAGGAGTCTCCTGTTGGATACCAGCCGCAGCAACGAGGCCATCCATGCGTCCTTCAACCTGGGCGATACCCTCAATGACGCTGTTCAGCAACTCGGTGTCGCGGACATCGATGCGGCGATAGTGAAGCTCAGTGCCAAGCTCTTTGGCGCGTTGCTGGAGCTCATAGAATTCTGGAGCAGGCTCCTCAAGTCTGTCGAGGGCGTAGACCTTTGCGCCGGCTTCGAGGAGAGCTTCGCTCTGTGTGAGGCCCAGTCCACGACCAGCACCAGAAACGAGAACGACCTTGCCGGCAAGACTGAACTCAGGCATGCGCGCCTGTTGGCCCAGAAGGACAGGCTGGCTGGTCATTGGGGCAGTGGGGACTTGAGTGGTTTCGATGGAGACAGACATTGTGAGGCGAATTATTGATTAGGTAGGGTGAGTATTAAGTTTGGTGGGGAAAGATGTTCGAGTATAAGAGTCACAGAGTGTGAAGTATAAAGTTGAAGCGGACGCTTAGCCAAAGGCTTTTGAAGATGGTATTAAAGAATTAAGATGATGAAGATAGAGAACAATAAGGAGGCATACGATGAGGTCTTTAAATATTTTTTGGAGCAAACCCTCAATCCCAACGGCAGTATCTTGCCGAAGGGGGTGTGTCTCGTGAACAGCAGAGTCTGTCTGAAAATGGCAACGCAGAGCCAAGCGAACAAGCTCGCTCGGCCCAGGCCCGGGGAATGCGCGTCGTGGGCGGTGCAGCTAGCTTCGGGCCTAGTCTAGTCTATCTCTAGTCCAGATCACAGCAGAGCAAAGTAGTGGACCCTAGAGGCGTTCCAACGGCGTGGCAAGTGAACAGGTTTAAAAAATGGAAAATCAAGAAGAAAAAAAGTACTATTGCACCTACGAAGTCGTCCCAGGGTCCTGATTCACGATCCGGAAAAAAGAACCGAATTGAACAGAATCCTGCTAGTAGGACCCTGTATGGACAGGGTTTCGCCAGAACCCAGTTCGATATCCACGCAAGCGCGCAGGCATCCGTAAAAAGATATTCCTAGTCAATGATTTAACGATTCTGTAATGGCAGCCCAATATTGGCCCAGCAATCTTGTTTACCAGGACTCGTTCACCAGTCGAAGGAAGAACTAGTCGATCGGATGCCTTATTCGGGAAAGCCGATCTCCCCAGATTCGACGCCACCGTTCACCTCACCTGACACCCCATGCCCGGGGGAACACTTCCGGGGGGTTGTTGATCGGACTGCTAATCTCGGATTTTTCTTGGTGACTTGCTACTGTACCACGGAATACTCTATACTCTCCATACCCCATAGCTGGTGCGGAGTACTTCGTAGTATTCCCGGGTCATGTGGACAATCCGGCTTCCCCGTACTAGATCCGTCCTTGTCCCTAGCCCCCGGATGCTGGGAAACTCAATGGCCCATTCCACGCTACCAGTTTTAATTTCTATATTATAATTATCAAGAAAGGTAGTTATTTCATCACTATGAACAATTTCCTCTCCCTCCCCCACGGATCCCTGAATTGATGGAATTCGCCACCGCGATTAGGATACCCAGAAGTATAGTTACCTCTTTGATTGTACAACCCGACCGGATTACAAGCCGGCAATATTTTTCTTTTTCGCAGTATAATCAACAAAAATCTTAGCAAACATCTGAAAATAAAATCCACCCTAGTTCTCAGCTAATCCGCAATCCAGGGGAAATGCAGTCCCGACAGGGGCGCAGTATCAGATATTGCCCGTGTGACCAGCAAATTTTGCTGGGCGCTACGGTGCCTGAGCCTACTGGCACAGTGGTACTATCCTATATCGGGCAAATCCGAGAAGCATCCCCTTGCACCAGCACTTTTGCTCTTCCGTGAACTGTTCCACCACGATCCCGTGAGCAGCTAAATTGCAATAAACAATCGGCACTCGCATCCGGCCCCGCTTCTAGAATTTTCCCATTCCATTCCACATTTCTAATCCCAGTCCCTTTACATATTGCACCTGCAGGCGCTTAGCAGGACCCGGCCGGCCTGGACGGATCTAGATCAAGAGCAGATCGAGACCTGTCTGTGCTCCTCCTCCTACTACGTGAAAAATCCTAAAATATACTATGTGGAAAGTCTGTTAATTGC